>JAODAL010033711.1:0-45227 GCA_025379985.1 Phyllomedusa bahiana | reverse complement strand
AAGGTTTTTTTTGGCCCCTTTATCAATTCACTGTGGTGACTACAAATTGCTGTATTCACATTTAAGTTCAAGGTGCCTCAATGAACAAGCTGTAGTGCGCCAAAGTGAAAAAACACGTATCTGTAATGTATTCAGATAATCAAAGGTATTTTTTGGCACCTATCAATTCACCTGTGGTGACTACAAAATTGCAGTATTCACATTTAAGTGCAAGGTGCCTCAATTAACAATGCTGTAGTGCGCCAAAGTCAAAAAACACGTATCTGAAATTTATACGGATAATACAAGGTATTTTTGGCACCTTTCAATTCACCTGTGGTGACTACAAAACTGCAGAATTCACATTTAAGAGCAAGGTGCCTCAAAAAACAAAGCTGTAGTGCGCCAAAGTGAAAAAACGTATCTGTAATGTATTCGGATAATAAAATGTATTTTTTGGCACCTATCAATTCACCTGTGGTAACTACACAATTGCTGGATTTAAATTTAACTGCAAGGTGGCCCTATCAACAAATCTGGACTGGGCAAAAGTGCAAAAAACACGTATCTGTAATGTATTCAGATAATAAAAGGTAATTTTTGGCACCTATCAACCTGTGCTGACTACAACATTGCTGGATTCTAATTTAACTGCAAGGTGGATATGTCAACAAAGGTGGAATGGGCAAAATTGAAAATGAACACCTGTCTGAAATGTATACTGATAATTAAAGTGGAGTTTTGCACCTAACAAGAGACCTGCAGTTACTAGAAAAGATGTGTATCCTAATATAAGTTCAGGCTGCCCAATATCCAGGAAATATTTCAATAGAAAACTGTTAATAATAAAGCTATTGCAGTGCAATGTCTACACTATGTCTTGGTGAACTTTATCCAGTATTCTTTATAGAGCTTGTCTGTGTTCGCCTGCGGGGCCCCCCCTCTCCGCTCCCCCCCGTGACTTTACAGCGGTAGATGCTCCTTTAAAATTCTCTACCTAACTACATAAAATCTCCAATCTCTAATCTAAATAAGTTGTAAAGATCACAGCTAACAGTAGAGCTTTCTCTGTGAAGAAATAGATTAATTTTGCTGAGCTGTTTGGACACAAGCAGAGCGCACGTCCTACTGGTCTGAGATGCTGAGAGACACTGAGGCTGAACAGGAAGGGCTGTTCTAAGTAAAACGAGGTCATGTGATTTTTCCAGCCAATCGCAACCATACACATCCCAGTCATGACGTCGCACACACATCTACCCTGTCCTATTCTGTAAGTGATTTGCTAGCTGCCAAAATGACAGGAAGCGCCGAAAATGGCGCAATCTTAATAGATGATGCACAGATTTTAACCTAAATTATCGCATCATTTAAAAATTTCGATCAACATAAAAACTGTGCCGATTTCAACTTTGTCGATAATAATCGCTCAACACTACTTATGATATCTCATACCAAAGAACTCTATTTTATACAGCGATTTTTGGGGGGTGTCACAGCTTGTCTCAGAGATTGCTTCTCTTACGTTCTTATTCTGATTTTATGGGGTGTTGGAACTGAAGTCCAGTGTGCGTCCAATTCAGCTGCTTATACATTTTAATGCTATCTGCTCAGTTCTTGAGCACATTGAGTATCCAAGGGTTATTTAAGCCTGTTGCTGTTGTATTCAGTTAAAGAAACAGCGTTTTTACAATCCAAATACCACTTAATTTTTGGTTGCTCATTAATTTTGCGCAATTTAGATCCAGGGGTTAATTAAGCGTTGTTCTGCTGTTGTGGTCACTAAAAGAAACTTTCTTTTTCACCGCCAAAGAATAAACTGTGACTCAAGCAAAATTCATATCCAAAGCTTCATTACAAGTTTTTATGTTGTTGTGTTCCGTAAAATACACGCCGTTTTAAACGATACAAAGCTGGTAATTGTTGGCAGCACATTTCTTTTGCGCAATTTACATCCAAGAGTTAACTAAGTATTTTTCTGCAGTTGTACTTAGTAAAAGAAATGTTCTTTTTCACCGCCAAAGACGAAATTTTGCCTCTATCAAAATTCATATCTAAAGCTTAATTACAAGTTTTTTTGTTGTTGTGTTCCGTAAAATACACGCCGTTTTAAACGATACAAAGCTGGTAATTGTTGGCAGCACATTTCTTTTGCGCAATTTATATCCAAGGGTTAACTAAGTTTTTTTCTCCAGTTGTACTTAGTAAAAGAAATGTTCTTTTTCACCGCCAAAGAAGAAATTTTGCCTCTAGCAAAATTCATATCTGAAGCTTAATTACAAGTTTTTCTTTTGTTGTGTTCCATAAAATACATACCGTTTTAACACGCTACAAAGCTGGTAATTGTTGGCAGCACATTTTTTTTTTCGCAATTTAAATCCAAGGGTTAACTAAGTATTTTTCTGCAGTTGTACTTAGCAAAAGAAACGTTCTTTTTCACCGCCAAAGAAGAAATTTTGCCTGTAGCATAATTCATAACAGAAGGTTAATTACAAGTTTTTCTGTTGTTGTGTTCCAAAAAATACACGCCGTTTTAACACGCTACAAAGCTGGTAATTGTTGGCAGCACATTTCTTTTGCGCAATTTACACCCAAAGGGGTTTAAACTAAGTATTTTTCTGCAGTTGTGTTCAGTAAAAGAAACGTTTTTTACCGCCAAAGAAGAAATTCTGTAGCATAATTCATATCCAAAGGTTAATTAAGCCTGTTTGTGCTTTTAAAATTCAGTAAAATACACAGTGTTTTTTAAATGGCACATACAAGTACATTTTTCCTGCCCATTTGTGGAGCGCAATTTATATCCAAGGATTACCCAAGCTTGATAGTGGGTTCATTTGGAGTCAAATACAGGTTGTGTATTTATCATATACAGATATCTTCATCAAACAGAGTCTGTACATTTTGAACAAACAGTATGTCAGACAGAGAGGTGGCAGGCTCTTAACCTGCGAATGGCAGTGGAATAAACATTCCTGGAGCAGGGCCATGTAGCAGCACAGCAAGGGGAAGTCGCAGTAGGGGTCACTCGGTGAGGCCACAACTGCCGGTGTCATCTAGCGACCGTGTATTGTTCAGCAACCCAATGGTTCTTGATTGGTTGACTAGGTCATCCACTTCCTCCCAGATGACATCTGAAAACCCCAGCCATGAGTCGGTGGGAACATCAGACACAACCCTTAGTTGACATGGCCCGGGAGCGGGTCAGCGGCACTCACCTGTCCTCAACCAGCCTCTGTCCCATCAGGATCCCACAGCCAGAGATCTACTATGTGGTCTGGGCTCAGCGCCACTATATAGCGAGGATGAACAATTTGAGAAGGGCAGTCAGCAGCTACTTGGCAGCGAAGAAATGGGGCCAATATCCCCTGCTTCTTGCAGTAGGCGGCAAAGTACAGATGTGGAGAGTGGCATGGGAGGTCATGTTGTGAAGGGTCAGCCTCCTCTGCATACCAAGACCGGTGATGAGGACAGCAGTGACGATGAAACACAAAATGAAGATGATTTAGCCAACCGCACTTGGGAGCCGGGTGAGGCAAGGGCTTCATCATCGCCAAAAGAAGAGGGCGTCAGCTTGCACGTCAGGCAGCAGCGCAGCCAGCAAGTGGGTTGTGTGGCCGTGAGTCAGCAGGGTAGCAGCAGTGTGAGGCCGGGAGCCAAGCGGCCACGGGGTAGAAAACCCGCTTCGCAGGTCCAAGAAAGTAGCGGCACAGGGGCTCAGCGAGGCAGCGGCGGTAGTAGTCACTCAGTGCGGAGCGTTGCCGGTAAAATCAGCTACTCGGCGGTGTGGCAGTTCTTTGCTAAGACACCGGAGGAGCCGAATATGGGTATATGTAGAATCTGTGGGCAGAAAGTGAAGCGTGGCTAGGGAGCTAACGTTGGCACCACGGCCCTGCGTCGCCCTCCGGTGGCCTGGGAGAACCGTAGCTCAAATGTGGTGGTCCATCCTGTCGCCGCAGCAGCAGCAGCACCCAGTGGCACGCATGCCATTGCAGCCAGTCAAGGCTCCACCACCTCTGCAGAAGGGAGCTGTTTCTCTTTGCCATCATTTCCTGGTCCAGATGCACTCTGCCAACCCAGTTAGAAGATCCGCTGGACTACTGGGCAGCCAAACTGGATGTGTGGCCGCAACTTGCCAAGTTTGCAGTGGAGAAGCTGTCCTGCCCGGCCAATAGTGTGGCATCAGAGGGGGTGTTCAGTGCGGCGGGGGCCACCATTACCCCACGGAGAACCCGCTTGTCCACGGGAAATGTGGAACGACTCACCTTTATCAAGATGGATGAGGCGTGGATCGGCCAGGACTTCCACACACCAATGCCTTAGTCGTCAGATTACATCAGCCATGACGCCTCACCAAAACTTTGAGAAATGAGTCTGGATTCAAACTACCTGCCTCAGTCACTATTCTGATGCTGCGACCCGTCTGATGCCACACATCTGCTGACAGTTTCTCTGCCACCAACCATCTTTACCAGGGACTGGTATTGTCACCCACCTCCACACTCTGTCATTGTGCCACTCTATGACTTCATGCTGCTGCTGCTGTTGCTGGTGCTGTGACCTCCACACTGTGTCATTGTGCCACTCTCTGAACTCATGCTGTTGCTCCTGCCGTCACCTCCACACTGTGTCATTTTGCCACTCTGTGGCCTAATCCACCTCCAGAATGTCATTGTGCCACGGTCTGACCTCATGCTACTGCTGCTGTTGCTGATGCCGTGACCTACACACTCTGTCATTGTGCCACTCTGTGGCCTACTCCTGTTTTTGCCACCTCCAGAATGTCATTGTTACACTGTCTGACCACATGCTGCTGCTGTGGCTGCTGCCGTGACCTACACGCTCTGTCATTGTGCCACTCTGTGGCCTATTCCTGTTTTTGCCACCTCCAGAATGTCATTGGGCCACTGTCTGACCTCATGCTGCTGCTGTGGCTGCTGCCGTGCCCTCCACACTGTGTCATTTTGCCACTCTGTGGCCTACTCCTGTTTTTGCCACCTCCAGAATGTCATTGTGCCACTGTCTGACCTCATGCTGCTGCTGTGGCTGCTGCCGTGCCCTCCACACTGTGTCATTGTGCCACTCTGTGGCCTACTCCTGTTTTTGCCACCTCCAGAATGTCATTGTGCCACTATCTGACCTCCTGCTGCTGCTGTGGCTGCTGCCGTGACCTACACACTCTGTCATTGTGCCACTCTGTGGCCTACTCCTGTTTTTGCCACCTCCAGAATGTCATTGTGCCACTGTCTGACCTCATGCTGCTGCTGTGGCTGCTGCCGGGCCCTCCACACTCTGTCATTGTGACACTCTCTGACCTCCTGCTGCTGCTGTGGCTGCTGCCGTGCCCTCCACACTGTGTCATTGTGTCACTCTGTGGCCTACTCCTGTTTTTGTCACCTCCAGAATGTCATTGTGCCACTGTCTGACCTCCTGCTGCTGCTGTGGCTGCTGCCGTGCCCTCCACACTGTGTCATTGTGCCACTCTGTGGCCTACTCCTGTTTTTGCCACCTCCAGAATGTCATTGTGCCACTGTCTGACCTCCTGCTGCTGCTGCTGTGGCTGCAGCCGTGCCCTCCACACTGTGTCATTGTGCCACTCTGTGGCCTACTCCTGTTTTTGCCACCTCCAGAATGTCATTGTGCCACTGTCTGACCTCCTGCTGCTGCTGTGGCTGCTGCCGTGACCTTCACACTCTGTCATTGTGCTACTCTTTGGCTATTCCTGCTTTTGCCACCTCCAGAATGTCATTGTGCCACTGTCTGACCTCATGCTGCTGCTGTGGCTGCTGCCGTGCCCTCCACACTCTGTCATTGTGCCACTGTCTGACCTCATGCTGCTGCTATGGCTGCTGCCGTCACCTCCACACTGTGTCATTGTTCCACTCTGTGGCCTACTCCTGTTTTTGCCACCTCCAGAATGTCATTGTGCCACTGTCTGACCTCATGCTGCTGCTTTGGCTGCTGCCGTGCCCTCCACACTGTGTCATTGTGCAACTCTGTGGCCTACTCCTGTTTTTGCCACCTCCAGAATGTCATTGTGCCACTGTCTGACCTCATGCTGCTGCTGTGGCTGCTGCCGTGACCTACACACTCTGTCATTGTGCCACTCTGTGGCCTACACCTATTTTTGCCACCTCCAGAATGTCATTGTGCCACTGTCTGACCTCATGCTGCAGCTGTGGCTGCTGCCGTGACCTACACACTGTGTCATTGGGCCACTCTGTGGCCTACTCCATTTTTTGCCACCTCCAGAATGTCATTGTGCCACTCTCTGACCTCATGCTGCTGTGGCTGCTGCCGTAACCTCCACACTCTGTCACTGATGTTGCCACCTGAGCCCTCAGCTTGTTTTTTCCCAGCTGGCGCTGCCATGACTTTATCAGGCTACATTCCCGCTTCAGTTTTTTGGTCAGTTTTGCCCTCTTAAGTGCCCAGGGAATTTTATAGTGAAGCAATTCTAAGAGCGGCGGCAGTCGTATGCGTGTCATACTAAAACACAACATTGTATGAATACCAAACCAAGCTCCCTCTGCATATTTAAGCATGGCACAACGTTCTACAGCACCTTGCAGGCTCTGTGCAGCCTGGAACTAGATGTTGTTAAACGCGATTCGTCCAAAGTAATTCGGACCGAAACGAATTTTGTCGGACATTTCGGTGAAGTCGATGAATCGAATTTTTGAGAAATTTGCCCATCTCTAAAAACTGTCATTAAAGTAGAAAATGGAAAATCCAAAAATTCAGGCACTCAATAGGCATGTGTGAGTGCGTAGCACCCACCATACCACAAAATTATAGTGGATAGTGTGACGGCTGGGTAGTGGATCCGCTGGACCACCGCAAGCAATGGTAGCTATGCCACGCCAGGGAACGGAATCTAAGTAGCCCCCGGTTTTCACCAGAGCCCGCCGCAAAGCAGGATGGACTTGCTGCGGCGTGAGGCTACCAGGTCGTCCCCCCTGACGTGACTTGCTTGCGGTGGCGGCCGAGGTGCAGCGTGGTACAGAATCGTAGTCCGAGAATCGTAGTCGTGGGCAGGCAGAAGGTCAGGGCAGGCGGCAATGGTTCGTGGTCGTGGACAGGCAGAAGGTCAGGGCAGGCGGCAGAGGTTCGGAGTCGGGAAACGTAGCGAGAGGTCTGGTACACGGTAAAGCAGGAATACACTTTAAGGAACGCTTTCTCTATGGCTCGGGGCAACGTAGATCCAGCAGGGAAGTGACGTGGGTGCAACACTTATATAGGGAAAAGCGCCCGGTAGTTAACCCAATTACCGGCGCACTGTCCCTTTAAATTCACAGGGACGAGCGCGCGCTAGGGGGCGCGCATGCGCATTCCGGCCGGCAGGGGACGAGGACCGGACGGGAGCGAGGCCAGGTGAGTGGATGGGACGGGTGGCGCCTCGGCCGGCCGTGCGGCCCGCGGCAACCCCCGTCCCCGCCGTGGACCCGTCATGGGGAACGCGGGTGCGACCGCGGTCCGGGCCACGGACCGCGGCGCAACCCGTTACAGATAGGTAATCTACATGAGCAAGGACAAGCAAAGGAAAAGATTAAATTCTTGTGATTTTGCAGGGAGTTATTTTCCCGTACCAGATACAATTTTTAAAACTCCAAGGATAGAAAAGAGACCAAAGAACCACAGAAAAAGAGAACCACAGATTAAGTGCTCACATGTTAAGTAGTAGAGGGAACTGAGCAAGTGAAAAAGAAGAACATGAAAGGTAAATGTCGACTTAATGAAGAGATGTGGAAAGTAATTTTAGAAAAGAAAGATTTAAAGGTCAGTTTAGGAAAATAAAACAAATAAAGAGGCAATCACCTGGCACTGCACAAAACAGACTTGCAAACTTGTTCCATGCAAAATGAAGAAGTTAAAAAGCAAAAATTTTATTGACTTAACCAAACTACAGGAAGATAAAGAACCAGATTCACCACCACCATTTGCAAGGGATGTCGTCTATGCAGAGCCGTTCCTAGGCTAAATTGCACTCAGGGCGAGGTGAAGAAATCCACCCCCCCCCCCCCGTAACATAATGCGCGACAGTGCAACACATTGCATCACCATCAACCAAATCTAAAATATACAAAAAGCTCTACCACAATGTGCTATGTACAAAACTACTAAATAATAGTCATACAATTACCAAGCAACACTGCTACACCAACCAGAATCCCAAGCTAATAGTACCAATGTCCTACTAAGACCACATATCACCAGCACGTAGTGACCGAATACTGCGACACCGTGACCACATACATAAAAAAACTTTGAGATTCTCGGTTCACATATTTTGATCAAAAGATGTTTAAGCTGCCCACGACTTTCAACGTGATCTCAAATAGGGCAGTCCTACACTATCTTTTACCTCTCAATAGAGCCACATTCAGGCCTCTCACTGGGTCCACGACCTCCTTTATCCAGAGAGAAAAAAATATAAAAACACCCAACCTGCAAGCTGCACTTCTTATGACAGCCTGTGAGAGTGGGCAGGTGCAGAAAATCAAAATGGAGGCACCCTTTCCTCCCCATATAGGTTAAAATCAATATATTCCAAATATAACGTATGGTTCTGCATAAAAAACACTTCTGAAAAAACATATGCAAACCTGGGTGCCACTGGCAGGGCTGCGGCACACACACACACATATATATATATATGTACACACGCACCACATAGTGACTGAAGGATACCAATACCATTACTGAATACAAACCATTATACTACATCCTATACAGTATTACCCTCATACAGTGTATACCAGTTGTACACAGGCTCTGCAGACATATAAATGGTTACAGTAAAGTTACTGTAACCATTTATACACTGCATTCAGCAGTGTTTTGATATGCCTAGCGCTGCTCAGGAGCTTTGTGCAGCTGCTATTTTGAAAAAGAATTAACACAATACATGTAGTAAAAATTGAATAGGAAATAGACCAAGAGATTTCTGACATTCATAAAAAACCCTAATTTGTTTTGCAGACTGAGGCAGTCAGTAACAGCATGAAGGGGTCGTGGAAAAAATTCCTGCTATGCATTAAAACTGAGCTGACCTGATTTAGAGGGATAGTAGACACTTTAGTCAAAAAGGCAAAATTTGATTTCCTAAAGAACAAAAGACATAAAAAATAAAAAAACAAATGAAAATCCAGACTTAAATACTTAAACTAAGCAAGCATTCTAAATTGCAGACAAGACAACAGTCAAAGCCCCTAGACAAAGCTGAACATGTACCAGCTTCTTAAAAAAGACCCAAAACAAACAGGCTGACCCCCTTCCGATTACAGCACACTACCTGACCAGCTAATTTCCATTGCCACCATTTTTGCAGTTTCTAGAAAAGGGGTGGGAGAGGGATAAGGATAGATATTTTTTATTTTGAATTATGGGTAAATGTTTTTTTTAGACCAATTTGAATGTTTCTTTTATCAATGGGAGGGAAATCAAATTATTGGACATTTGCTATCACAGAACCGCAGAAGTGTACTGCTACCATAGACACACCAATTTGGATTTTTACATTGTTCCCAAATAGTTATAAGAAGAAGAAAAAGGAAACAAGACATTTTGCACATTCTGTGCCTTCCCACATTAGCCTGTGATACAAGCAAAACCTCTCCATCATTGGATTTAAATGAACATCACAGGTTTTGATGAATCCCTGGATTTAAAGTAAGATGGGAGACTGGAATGCACAAGGGCATGTGAGTACAGACAAGCAAACAAGCAGATAATAAAAAACTATGTTGTAAAGAATAAACTAATCAACTGATTGGACAGTGATCACCGCTATAAAGCTGTTATGCTGGGTTTTAAAAATAGCCACAACAGCTGATATTATCACCTTATGGTCTAAGACTGTTTTGGACTTAAGGCCCTTTTTAAAAATCTGACATGTGTCACTTTTCCAGGAATAACTTTTTAATGATTTTACCTATTCATGTGATTATGAGAAAGTATTCACAAGTCACATTGTTCTTTAAGATGAGAATTCAATTAAGATAACAATGTTGTGAAAATTTGGAAATAATTACCATTTTCAAAGTTTAAAACTTTCTGCATGTAAGCCATACCAAACAAAATAGTAAATAAAGAATATCTACTCTATGTCTACTTTTTGTTGGCGTCATTTTTTAAATAGTCTTTTGCTTTTTTAGGACATTAGGGGGGCTCTTAAATTTTGTAGCAAATTTTAGCATTTTCAAGAAAATTTGCACACAGATTTTTTTTAAGGATCCGTCTAATAGTGACATGACTTTGAGGGGGCTGTATGTTGGACACCACAACAAATGAACTGCAACTCTCAAGGTTTTCAAAGAAATACTTAGAAAGTTAGTTGTTTCACAGAAATTAAAGCAAAGAAAAGGTAAAATTTAACAAATTTAAAAAATTCCCTTTTTTTTTACAGATTTTCCCTAATTCTGCCGTTTCTAGAGATATCCCACATGTGGCCCAAGTGCACTATTTCACTCAACCACAAGCCTCTGGATAGGAGGAGAACCTACTGGATTTTGGGGACTCATTTTCATTAGGCTGTATTTAAAGCATCGTTACAGGTTTGTGGACACCCTAAAGTGCTAAAACTTAATAAACACCAATAAAAAGAACTGATTTGGGGAGTTAAACCCCTTAAAAAAAATATCTAGGGATGTAGTGAGTAGAGATGGGCGAATTTCCCGAAATTCGGTTCGTTCACTTCGCCGAATTTCCCGACAAAAAATAACTTCGTTCCGAATTACTTTGGGACGAATCACGTTAAAAAACAGCTATTTCCTTGGCTGCACAGAGCCTGCAGGGTGCCATGCTTAAATGTGCAGAGGGAGCTTGATTTGGTCTTCATACAATGTTGTGTTTTAGTATGACACGCACATGACTACCGCCGCTCTTAGAATCGCTTCACTCTAAAATTCCCTGGGCACTTAAGAGGGCAAAACTGACCAAAAAACTGAAGGGGGAATGTAGCCTGATAAAGTCATGGCAGCGAGTGTGGAGGTGACGGCGGCAGCCACAGCAGCATGAGGTCAGAGAGTGGCACAATGACATTCTGGAGGTGGCAAAAACAGGAGTAGGCCACAGAGTGGCACAATGACACAGTGTGTAGGTTACGGCAGCAGCCACAGCAGCAGCATGAGGTCAGACAGTGGCACAATGACATACTAGAGGTGGCAAAAAAAGGAGTAGGCCACAGAGTGGCACAATGACACAGTGTGTAGGTTACGGCAGCAGCCACAGCAGCAGCATGAGGTCAGACAGTGGCACAATGACATTCTAGAGGTGGCAAAAAAAGGAGTAGGCCACAGAGTGGCACAATGACACAGTGTGTAGGTCATGACAGCAGCATGAGGTCAGACAGTGGCACAATGACAGAACGTGTAGGTCACGGCAGCAGCAGCATGAGGTCAGACAGTGGCACAATGACATTGTGGAGGTGGAAAAAAAAGGAGTAGGCCAGAGATTGGGACAATGACACAGTGTGTAGGTCATGGCAGCAGCCACAGCAGCAGCATGAGGTCAGACAGTGGCACAATGACAGAGTGTGTAGGTCACGACAGCAGCAACAGCAGCAGCATGAGGTCAGATAGTGGCACAATGACACAGTGTGTAGGTCACGGCAGCAGCCACAGCAGCAGCATGAGGTCAGACAGTGGCACAATGTGGCACAATGACATTCTGGAGGTGGCAAAAACAGGAGTAGGCCACAGAGTGGGACAATGACACAGTGTGTAGGTCACGGCAGCAGCCACAGCAGCAGCATGAGGTCAGACAGTGGCACAATGACACAGTGTGTAGGTCATGGCAGCAGCCACAGCAGCAGCATGAGGTCAGACAGTGGCACAATGACACAGTGTGTAGGTCACGGCAGCAGCCACAGCAGCAGCATGAGGTCAGACAGTGGCACAATGACAGAATGTGTAGGTCACCGCAGCATCAGCATGAGGTCAGACAGTGGCACAATGACATTCTGAAGGTGGCAAAAAAGTAGTAGGCCACAGAGTGGCACAATGACAGAGAGTGGATCTGAAGTCGGCAGCAGCATGAGGTCAGACAGTGGCACAATGACACAGTGTGTAGGTTATGGCAGCAGCAGCATGAGGTCAGGCAGTGGCAAAAATGACATTCTGGAGGTGGCAAAAACAGGAGTAGGCCACAGAGTGGGACAATGACACTGTGTGTAGGTCACAGCAGCAGCCACAGCAGCAGCATGAGGTCAGACAGTGGCACAGTGACACAGTGTGGAGGTGGGTGGCAATACCAGTCCCTGGTAAAGATGGTTGTTGGCAGATGGAGAAACTGTCAGCAGATGTGTGGCATCAGGCGGGTGGCGGCATCAGAATAGTGGCTGAGGCGGTAGTTTGAACGCAGACTCATTTTTCACAGATTGGGTGAGGCGTCATGGCTGATGTAGTCTGACGCCTAAGGCATTGGTGTGTGGAAATCCTGGCCGATCCACGCCTGATTGCGGCCACACATCCAGTTTGGCTGCCCAGTAGTCCAGCGGATCTTCTAACTGGGGTGGCAGAGTGCTGTCCAAGTAGGCCACCACCTGTTGGTTCAGGGTCTGCTCCAGGTCCTGCTGCTGCTGGCGATTGCCCTCCTCACTAGGCGGGTGCAGCTTAGGTTGCTGCTGATGGAGCTGGTACTGATTCCCCCCCCCCCACCTTCCCCCGGGCCAACCAAAAAAAAAAAAAAAAAAACCGGACGAGTACGTGAGCGTTTGAAGCCCCCCCCCGGGGTCGCCCTTTTCAGAGGAAGGATAAAATGCCGCCCATAAGAAACAGCCAAAACTGACAAAGGGGGGATTTCCCTATAGTATTTGAGTTTGCCCCTCCCTCTCAATGCGGGGGAAAAAGGCTCCCTTTTTGGGGAAGGGGAAGCGGGGGTTTCCAATGGGGTGGAGACCCCCAGAAGTAAACCCCTCCCCGGAAATTTTTTAAACCTATTGGCTGTCACTAGCCAGGCAAATAAAGCATGCTGCGGCCCATCGAAAACAATTGACTCCGAGGGCTCCCCTCCCCCCATTTTCCACTGTATATTTCCCCACGGCGCTTGAGGGTCATCTGCCTCGTTTTCCTCATCTCCACCACCATCCTCCCTGCCCCTGCCCCTTTCCCCTCCTCTTTTTCCCATCGGGGGTAAAAAATCCACTCTTTTAAACTAAAAAAACTTCTGCTCCAATGTCCCCTCCTCCTCCTCCTTTTCCCACCCCCCACCGGCCCTCATGGGGCCCCAAAAATTTTTTAGCCCCCAAAGGTCCCAAAGTCCCCTCCCCAAAAAAAAAATTTTTTTCCCAGCACCCTGTTCCAGGACATAAAGAAAAGTGGAATAAAGGGTTATTCTTCCCCCAATATTTCCCTTGGGGGGACTGACAGATAATTGGCCTCCTCGAATGGCCCCCAAAAAAGGAGGTGCCCACGCTTTGAGCTCCCACGGGCCTGACACCCAAAGTTAAAAACGGGAGTAACCCCTTTTCCGCATGGTTTTCATCAAAAAATCTTTAAATGGCCTTTTCGTTCAAAACAGCCCCCGCCCCAAATGTGAAAGGGGGAAATTTCCCAACGGGGAAACATTGCATATCAAAAGTGTTTTTGGGGGAGGCCGTTCTCCCCTTTGAAACCCCAGGGGGTGTTCCGGGCTTTGTAGGAATGAATGAAGTGCTGCACAGTTTCCGGGCCTTTTTTAAAATTTTTTAAAGGGACCCGGGGGGAAACTTCGGGAAAACCTTTTCACAACCAGTTTGGGAAACCCCAACCGCCATGGGGGCGCATGGCCCATCCCCCTCGGTGCAGCGGGGGAAAAAACCAAATGTTATTTCCCATTGTCCTTCCCCAAAAGGTTCCGTTTTTGGCCAGTTGGGGTGGGGAAAGCCCACTTTCGTTTTTCTTGCTGCATAACGCGGAGCTTTTTTCCTTTCCCCTGTTTCCCTTGTTCCCCAAAGGGGCAAGCCGGGTTTGAAAGAACTGGGTGACACCGCTGTGCCCTACACATGTGGAAAAAAAGGGGAAAGCAGTATTTGGTGGAGGTGGGGGGTGGGGTGGGGAGGAGGAGGGGGGAGGCGGAAATTGGCGCGGGCCCAGTTTTGACAAACGGGGAGGAAAAAAAGCCCCGTTTCCTGTCCAAGTTTTTTGGTTTTTCCTGGGCGGGAAAGCACATTCCCCCAAAGTGGGCCAAAAAATTTTGGAAAAGGAAAACTGGGCCCGACGTATTTAACACTCCGGGACCCCCCGCGCTGCCATGCCCCCTTTTGGAAACCCCAAACCGAAAAAGGCTAAAAGGACTGGCCCACCTTTCTTTTTCCTAAAATTTTTTATGAAGGGGGCTGGTACTGCCTTTTTGGAAAAAAAATTTTACGGTTTGGAAACTCGCATCTCGGCCCCGCAAAACCCCCTTTAAATTTTCTCTAAACCCGGTGCAGGTCCCCCAATTTTGGGAAAAGGGGGGGCCCCTTGCAGAAACCAAACAACTTGGAAAAGGAGCCCGGTCAGCTGCTGCCCTTGGGATGGTTGGTCGCATACTTTGCCCCTCTTTGCAATCCCCCGGCTGAACGACTGCGGCCCCATGAGAAAGAAAAGAGCAGGAGCTTCTGGCCCGTAAGATGATGTCAAAGAAAAAACACCCCCCTTCTGCAGAGGTGGGGGACCCTTTGGGACTGGCTGAAATGGCATGCGGGGCCACTGGGCGCTGCTGTTTGTTTGTTGCTGGGGGGGCGGGAGGACCACCACATCTAAAGCCACTTTCTCCCAGGCCCCCGGGGTTTGGTTTGACCTGAAATGTTTTGAGGGCGGGGCCCGGGGTGGGGGGGGGCCCAACTTTAGCTCCCTGGCCAGGGCTTCATTTTCGGGCCCACAAAATTCGGGCATATCCCCATTTTTTCGGCTCCTCCGTGTCTTGGGCAAAGAACTGCCCCCCCCGCCATATCGGATTTTCCCGGCCAACGCCCCGCACGGAGTGACTATTTGCCGCCGCTCCCGGGGTTTTTGAGCCCCTGGGGCCGCTACTTTTTTTTGGGCCCTGGGGAAGGGGGTTTTTTTTACCCCCGTGGGCTTGCCCCCCCTCCCAAACTTCCTTCCTGACGCACGGCCAACAACCCACTTGAGGTGCGCAGCTGCCTGATGGCAGCTGACGCCCTCTTCTCCTGACGATGAAAGCCCTTGCCTCCCCCCGCTCCCAAGTGCGGTCGGCTACATCATATTTTTTGTGTTTCATCGTCATGCTGCCTCATCAGGGTTTTTGGTAGCAGAGGCTGACCCCCTACAACTGACCCCCCCCTGCCACTCTAAAACATCTATACTTTTCCCGCCTACGCAAGAAGCAGAAATTGGGCCCCCATTTCTTTGCTGCCAAGTAGTTTTCTGATGCCCTCCTCAATTGTTCATCCTCGCTATTAGGGCTCGGGCGGGGGGAACCGGGGAAATGGGACGAGGGGGTTTAGGCGGTTTGGGGCCGCTGACCCCCCTCCCGGGCCTCCAAACTAAGGGTTGTGTCCTTTGACGTTCCACCGACTTTGGTTTGGGTTGTCAGGTATCTGGGATGAAGTGGATGACTTAGCAACCCAACAAGAACCCCATTGGGTTGCTAGTCATACACGGAGCTAATGACAGCGGGAGTTTTGGGGCCCCACTGATGCCCCTCTGCGGTCCCCTTGCTATGGGTGCACCTGGGCCCGGAAAATTTGGTTCCCACTCGCGGGGAAAGTCTGCCCCCTTCCCGTTTTGACATACTGTTTGTTCTAAAATTACAGACACTGTTTGATGAAGATATCTGTATATGATAATTACACACCTGTATTTGACTCAAATGAACCCAGTAACAAGCTTGGTAACCTTGGATTATAAATTGCGCTCCACAAATGGGCAGGAAAAATTTACTTGTATGTGCCGTTTAAAAACTCTGTGTATTTTACTGAATATAAAAGCACAAACAGGCTTAATTAACCTTTGGATATGAATTATGCTACAGGCAAAATATATTTCTTCTGTGGCGGCGAAAAACAAAGTTTCTTTTACTGAGTACAACTGCAGAACAACGCTTAATTAACCCCTGGATGTAAATTGCGCAAAAGAATTAAGCAACCAAAAACTACAAGCTTTGTAGCGTGTTACAATGGCGTGTTTTTCTGCTACACAACAAGAGAAAAATTGTAATTAACCCTTTGCTTGTGAATTTTGCTACAGGAAAATTGTAATTTTTTTGGCGGTTTAAAAAAGAGGTTTATTTTTTTCACCACAGCAGAAAAACAACCTTAATTAACCCCTGGATGTAAATTGCCCAAACAATTGAGCAACACAAACTACGAGCTTTAAATGTTACAATGGGTTTTTTAAAGCTACACAACAAGAGAAAAAAATTGTTAATTAACCTTCACTTGTGAATTATGGCTACAGGAAAATTGTTTAATTTTTGGGGTGAAAAAGACGGGTTTTTTTTTGTCACCACAGCAGAAAAACAACGTTTAATTAAACCCCTGGATGTAAATTGCGCCAAACAATTGAGCAACACAAACTACGAGCTTTTAAATGTTACAAAAGGGTGTTTTTCTACGCTACACAACAAGAGAAAAAATTGTAATTAACCTTCCTTGTGATTAGGGTACAGGAAAATTTAATTTTTGGCGGTGAAAAGACAGTTTTTTTGGGGCACCACAGCAAAAAAACAAGTTTTAATTAACCCCTGGATGTAAATTGCGCCAAACAATTGGCAACCCAAAACTACAAACTTTGTACGTGTTACAATGGGTGTTTTCTAAGCTACACAACAAGAGAAAAAATTGTAATTAACCTTTGCTTGTGAATTATGCTACAGGAAAATTGTATTTTTGGCGGTGAAAAAGACGGTTTTTTTGTCACCACAGCAAAAAACAACGCATAATTAACCCTGGATGTAATTTGCGCCAAAAATTGGGCAACCACAACTAAGCTTTGTACGTGTTACAATGGGCGTGTTTTCTACGCTACACACAAGAGAAAAAATTGTAATTAACCTTTGCTTGTGAATTATGCTACAGGAAAATTTATTATTTTGGCGGTTGAAAAAGACGGTTTTTTTTGTCACCACAGCAGAAAAACAACGCTTAATTAACCCCTGGATGTAAATTGCGCCAAACAATTGAGCAACCACAAACTAAAAAACTTTGTAGCGTGTTACAATGGCGTGTTTTCTACGCTACCACAACAAAGAGAAAAAATTGAATTAACCTTCGCTTGTGCATGTGGCTACAGGCAAATTGGAATTTTTGGTGGTGAAAAAAATGGTTTATTTTTGTCAGCACAGCAGAAAAACAACGCTTAATTAACCCCTGGATGTAAATTGCGCCAAACAATTGAGCAACCACATTTTATATTGTAAAAACGCTGTTTCTTTAAATGAATACAACAGGAACTGGCTTAGATCCCCCTTGGATATTCAATGTGCTGTGAGCAGATAGCATTAAAATGTATATGCAGCTGCAGTGGACGCACCCCTGGACTTCAGATTCAATACCCCAAAAAATCAGAAATAGAAAAATTAAGAGAAGCAGTCTCTGAGACAAGCTGAGACACCCCACAAAAATTGTGTATAAAAATCAGTTCTTCAGCAAGAGCCATTACAAGCAGCCGCGGCAGCACCTTCCCTAATCAGTACAGTGAGAACGGTATGAGCTCCCCTCACGCCCGGACTTATATAGTTGCGGTGACTCACAGAATCCCGCCGGTCTTGATTGGCTTCATCTCTGCACATGTCATGCAGGTTATGCCCTTCTTCCTCCCAGAGGCTTTGCCCCCTGTAAACGCCATGTGCTTGCAGCCATTTTTATCAATCAAAAGCAACTTCGTTCAACCCAAGTACCCCAAAGATCGACTTCGTTTGAACCGAAGTTTTCCTGAAAAAATTTTAAACGAATTTCCACTTCGTTAGAATCAATTCGCCCATCTCTAGTAGTGAGTATGTCAACTCCACAGGTGTTTCACAGATTTTTTTAACGTTAGCCTGGGAAATTAACAAATTTTACTTTTTCCAAATCAAATGCCGTTTTTGCTGAAAATGTTTAATTTTTACAAGAAATTCTGGAAAAAGCACCACCAAATGTATTATCCAATTTCTTCCAAGTTCATCAATACCCATGATGTGGGTGTAAACTGCTGATTTTGATGGGTGCCATGTTACATTTGCAAAGCTCCCAAAGTACCAGAACAGGTGAAACCTTTCAAAAGTCACTCCATCTTGGATTCACTACCCTCATGGATCGTATCTAGGGGTGTATTGTGCATTTTGGGGGCACAGGTGTTCCACTGTTTTTTTCAGCTCAGAGCCATGAAAAAAAATCAAAACACTTGCAGTTCTGCCATTGTGTTTAGGGTTTCATTTTTACTATTGACATAAGTGACATGATAACTTTACTATGCAGGTCAGCACAATCAAAATTATATAAATTTTATATTGTTTTTTATGTTTTATTACTTTTACTTAATAGAAATGCATTTGTAAAATATTGTGTTTTTATGTCATCATGCAACCATAACTTTTTTATTTTTCTGTACATGTAGATGATTAAGGGCTTGTTTTTTGTGGGATCAGTTTAAATTTTTATTGGTACCATTGTAGGGTCCACATAGCACTTTGGTCTCTTTTTTATGTTGTTGCAGTTAAAAAAAAAAAGTTTTTTATTGTGTAAAACAATGTTTATGCATTGTTCTCTGCTAATTGCCATAACTTTTTAATTTTTCCATAAATGGAACTGGGTGAGGGCTTTTTTGTGAGACAAACCCCAGGTTACCAGGATATATGTACATATAAAATGTGAAAAGACAAGCACACATGAAAATTGTCACATATGAGGGGCTCTAAAAACAGAGATACATGCACCAATCTTCCGGAATGTGAATGGAAGATAAGATAGAGGTGTGAAAGAGAAAGCTGAAACTAAGTCCTGTTATATTAATAATAATATGAGTGAGCACCTCCCACAGCAATGTTCTCTGTGTGACACGCTAAATAAGACAGGCTGAATTCTAATTCCATTACGAAAACATTTAAACACAAAAAATGGCCGCTGAATAAGATTTTTACGTATAAAAGAAATAGCGTTGCTTCTCCTGATTATGTTTAGTTACATGACACACACATATATATTTCAAGGCTGCACAATCCTCTGTGTGTAAACAGCTCATTCCCTCCCCGTTCTCCCTCTGCTCGGTGGGATAACAGGCAGCTACGGTAGCTGCCTCATGTAAACAAAACTTTTTTCTTTCTCAAAACAATAAGTTAAATTAAGAACTGATATTTCTTATTTCTAAAATGAATGCAACCGTATTATAATTCGCTATAACATGATTATCCGTGTTTCTAGTTTAAAAAGGAAGGGGTCAAACAGCCTTAGTAACAGATCAAAGTGTTCATAAAGTTAAGTTAAAAATGGCTTTATTAATAGATTGAGATATTAGCTAAAGCATTAAGTGCATTATTTTTCTTTCGAGTAATGCAAAAATATTTATAGCCTTGAAACATTAGCTATTAACATTAGGTATGGATTATTGCTTATGTTTGTTTATTGATTATTGATTTTATAGCATTCTGTTGTGTAATAAGATTGCAAAAAAACCATGTTAACCATCTAGCAACCATCAGTAACCAATACCCTGACTATAAGCATTCCTATACCATCCTTATGAAGACTGATAACCATATTTGAGACCCCAACTTAATATGATGAGAGATTTTAACCCTGGGAATGTTACCCTCTGCTGTCTTTTTAAAAAATTACAAATGGAGCATTGTGAGGGAAACTACACCCCTAGGCCAAAGTAAAAGAGTTAAATGATTTAATTCGTTTTTTTTTTTGGTCTTAAATAGTGTTGAGCGATTATAATCGACAAAGTTGAAATTGGTCGATTTTTATGTTGATCGGAATTTTCCGATCACTCGATAATTTAGGTGAGAATCTACGCATAATCTATTACTATCGTGCCATTTTCAGCGCTTCCTGTCATTTTGGCGGCCAGCAAATCAGCTTAGAGATAGAGCAGGGTGAGTGGGTGTGCGAACGTCATGACTGTGATGTGTATGGTTGTCATTGGCTGGAAAAATCACATGACCTTGTTTTACATAGAACAGCCCTTCCTGTTCAGCATCAGTGTGTCACTGTGTCTCATAAGAGCAGAATGTGTGCAGAACGTTAGCTTTCTCCTCAATACAGCTCAGCGACACAGTTCTCTTTGTTCACACAGACAACTATGCTTTAACTGTGAACATTAGAACATAGGTAGATTAGAGAATTTCAGTTCTTAGTTAGTTAGGCTGAGATTTTTAAAGAAGCATCCAGCGCTGTACAGCCATGATTTATCCGTACCTGATTTAAGTAGGTTTTTTTTCACTTTTGTGCAGCCCAATTTCGTTCAAAGACCCACCTTGTACTTACAATAGGACACAGAACTTTTCTAGTCCCTGCAGGTGTATGTCATAGGTGCAAAAACCACCTTTTATTATCCGTACACTATAAAAGTAGGATTTTTTTTAACTTTTGTGCAGCCCAGTTTTGTTCAAAGACCCACCTTGTACTTACAATAGGATACAGAACTTTTCGCGTCACTGCAGGTGTATGTCATAGGTGCAAAAACCACCTTTTATTATCCGTACATGATTTAAGTAGGTTTTTTTTCACTTTTGTGCAGCCCAGTTTTGTTCAAAGACCCACCTTGTACTTACAATAGGATACAGAACTTTTCTAGTTACTGCAGGTGTATGTCGTAGGTGGAAAAACCACCTTTTATTATCCATACACGATTTAAGTAGGTTTTTTTTCACTTTTGTGCAGCCCATTTTTATTCAAAGACCCATCTTGTACTCTTACAATAGGATACAGAACTTTTCTAGTCACTGCAGGTGTATGTCATAGGTGCAAAAAAAAACTTTTATTATCCGTACACGATTTAAGAAGTTTTTTTTTCACTTTTGGGCAGCCCAGTTTTGTTCAAAGACTCACCTTGTACTTACAATAGGATACAGAACTTTTCTAGTCACTGCAGGTGTATGTCATAGATGCAAAAAACACCTTTAATTATGCGTGCATGATTTAAGTAGGTTTTTTTTTCACTTTTGTGCAGCCCAGTTTTGTTCAAAGACCCATCTTGTACTTACATTAGGATACAGAGCTTTTCTAGTCACTGCAGGTGTATGTCATAGGTGCAAAAACCACCTTTTATTATCCGTACACAATTTAATTAGGTGTTTTTCACTTTGGTGCAGGCCATTTTTGTTCAAAGACCCATCTTGTACTTATATTAGGATACAGAATTTTTTTAGTAATTGTAGGTGTATTTCATTGGTGCAAAAACCTCCTTTTCTTATCCGTATAACATTTAAATAGCTGTATTGCACTTTGGTTTGCCCCAGTTTGTTTTTTTTTCAAATAGCCACCTTGTACTTAAATTTGGATACAGAAATTTCTTAGTTAATGTTGGTGTATTTCATTGGTGCAAAAACCACCGTTTGTTATCCGTATAACTTTTAAATAGCTGTATTGCATGTGGTGCGGCCCTAGTTTTTTTCAAATAGCCACGTTGTAGGACAATTCTGATAAAAAAAAATTCTAGCAACGGTTTTCGTTTGTCATTGCTGCAAAAAACACCATTTCTCATCCGTGTAACTTCTGAATAGTTTTATTGCGCTCGTTGAATCTCAGTTTGGCGCAGATAGCGCACTTGTATGATATTTTTGAAATTATCATTCCTAGTCTACTGGGCAGTTGTAAATCCCTGGGACTGAAGGAAGAACACTGTTGATTTTGTCTTACAGTTCTTCCACTAGACCGCATTTCACAGGTATTCGCTAGAAACATTACAGTTTCTAATCCTAGTTGGCTGTAGGAAATTAGAGGGATTTAAGAATAGCTGTGATTTGCCGTCTTTTAATAAGAGAGTGTCAAAAACTCTTCCATACTTTCTTACATTTTTATCTTTCTGAACATGGAGCGAAATGCAGGTGGTAAGTGAGCAAAGAGGGATGTAGGACATGGTGGGAGAAGTACGAGAGAAGGTGCTCCTTCCAGTGCTGGCAACAACATGCAAGCCAGCGGATCGTTGGTTGCAGGACCATCAGGCCTGTCACCGCTGGGTCAGGGCCTTATGAAACTCAGTAACAAACAGCGTCACCAATCTGTTCTGCAGTGGTTAATGCAACCTGCATCCAGCAGTCTTACCTCCTCGTCCTCCCAGTCACGGCCACAAATGTCGTCATCAGCATCGTCAGCATCTATCCAACATGAAACGAAGCCAGTCCATATGTCAACTCGTCTGAAGACCTCTTTGATAACAAAATGCGGTTGGGGTCAGAAGGCATGTTTTAAAAAACAAGAGGCCAAAAAGGGGTGATTTTGTCTGCTCTGATGCCCATTACTGATGCCTTCAAGGGGGAGAAGGAACGGTAATCACAAAAAACCCCGGGGGTCGGCAACGCCTTGCAGTGCCCTTGCTTGTGCCCCAGCTCTGGTTTCAATGTAGGCGAGAAGTCCCCTGTGTTGATGATAGAAGACATTGCGGATCCAAAGGGTCTTTTTCAGCAGAAATTTTTAATCTAGTTGGCTGTAGGAAATTAAAAGGGATTTAAGAATACTGTGATTTGCGTTTTTTAAAAGAGACTGTCAGAAAAAATCTTCCATACTTTCTTCATTTTTATTTTCTGAACAGGAGGGGAAATGCAGGGGTAAGTGAGCAAAAAAAGGGGTGTAGGGACATGGTGGGGAAAAAGTACGAGAGAAAGGGCTCCTTCCAGTGCTGGCAACAAAATGCCCGCCAGCGGATCGTTGGTTGAGGACCACAGGGTTCACCGCTGGGGCAAAGGGCCTTTTTTTAAACTCAGTAACCAAAACACGTCACCAAAAAGTTTGCAGTGGTTAAAAGGGAAAACCCGCATCCCCGCAGCTTTAATCCTCGCCTCCCCAGTCACGCCACAAATGTCGTCATCACTCGTTTCTATCCAACATGAAAAAAAAGCCAGTCCAAAATTTCAACTCGTCTGAAGACCTCTTTGATAACAAAATGCGGTTGGGGTCAGAAGGCATGTTAAAAGAGCAAGAGGCCAAAGAGGATGATTTTGTCTGCTCTGATGCCCAGTTACTGATGCCATCAGAGGAGGAGAAGGAAGCCGGTCAATCAGCAAAAATCCCGGGTGGTCGACAACGCCTTGCAGTGCCTCTTGCTTGTAGCCCGCAGCTCCTGGATGCATAATGTCAGGACGACGAAGTCACCTGTGTTGATGATGATGACGACATTGCGGATCCAACGTGGTCTTTTCAGCAGAATTTGCTTGCGAGCGCTTCATCAGTGGACGAGGAGGAAGACGATGGGGTAGTATCAGTTCGGGTTCCGACTCAAAAAGGGAGAGGGCGGTCGCAAAAGTCCGCTGTTATGATTCCGCCACCCACGATCAGCGGAGCCTCCGCTCCTCGCTTATCGCTGTCGAAAAGGTCCAGGACCTCTCAAATCTGGGCCTTTTTCGAGCAAGCCTCTGATTCACCCAACGATGTCATATGCCGCCTTTGCCGTAAACGCATCAGTAGAGACAAGAATCTTAGGTGTTTAACCACCACCAACATGACTAGTCACATGCAGCGAATGCATGAGTTGAAATGGAGGCAACACTTGGCCAAAAATGTCCACACCGGTACCGGGCTTCCACCCACTGTCACACCCTCTGTCTCGGCCTCCTCCTCCTCCTCTGCCACCACCAAGCGTTCTTCCGCTGCCCATGTCTCTCAGAGTCATGATCTGGGATCAGCCTCTGCTTCAGCCTCCACCGTCGCCCAAGTACCACCAGCACCACCAGATACCCATCCTACCCATTCTCCTTCCACCAGTTTGATGACCTGCACGCCGTACAGCGGCCAGTCTAGCAGCCAGCCTTCTGTCTTCCAGGTTTGGGAGCAGAAGAAACACTTCGACTCAAACCATCCCAAAGCCAAAAGCCTGAATGTCGGCATTGCCAGGCTTTTGACAGGGGTGGTGCAGGGTTCTTTCCTCCAAGGTCCTCTGGTGGCATCACGTGAGCAGAGAAACCAGGCCGTGTTGAAATTAATCTGTCTTGGAGACCGTCAACACACAGGTCAGGAGCTGTGGACGGCTCTCCGCAATGAGACCGAGCGCTGGCTGGGTGACAAGAACCTTGTGCCAGGCAAGGTGGTGTGCGATAACGGTCGAAATCTGCTGGCCGCCCTTAAGATCAGTAGGCTGGAGCACATCCCTTGCCTGGCACATGTCATGAAACTTGTCATCCAGAAATTTCTAAAGCACTACCTGGGTCTGGACTGCCTGCTGAGGAAGGCCCGAGGTTTGATCTCGCACTTCTGCCGTTCGCACCCTGCTTCGCCCCGCCTGGCTGCGTTGCAACGTCAGCTCAGCCTCCCCGTCAACCATCTCATTGTTGACGTGGCAACACGCTGGAATTCCACCCTCCACATGCTCCAGCGATTGTGGCAGCAGCGCAATGCCATTACGCAGTACGAAGTGACACATGGCCTGACAAGCAGCGGTGCGGACCTCGGGTTGTTGAACCACCGAGAGTGGAGGCAGATGAAAGAGCTCTGCACCATCCTTGCCAGTTTTGAAGAAGCCACCAAAATGGTCTGTGCGGACAATGCCCTTGTCAGCATGAGCATTGTGGTGATCTTATTTCAGGAACGATTGTAGGACACTCTCAAACATCAGTTCCTACCAGCGTCGGAGGAGGAGACTTAATCAGATGCGGACATGGAGCCTTTCTCTCCGTCGAATCCACAAGGCCCGACAGTTTCACAATTTTATCGGTCTTCATTAGGCAGTGGTTCGGGGTACAGGGCTAGTGCAAGGCGACGCCTCAGCTCTCAGGGTACATCATCTGAGGCAAGTCAGAGCTGTGTGGAAGCGGAGGAGGATGAGGTATTCCTGGACACCAACGTTACCGACGTCCCTGCCTTGGAAAGAGGTTGGCGCAAATTTGAGGCGGAGGAGGAAGATGAGGAAGATCAGTTTGCTAGTGCTCCTCGACCCAGAGGCTTGGGAATTCAAGGCTCCATCTCTCACATGAGTGCTTGGATGCTTCATTTCCTCCAACATGATCCTCGCATTAAGGCCATCAAAATGGACAACAGTTTCTGGGGTGGCCACCCTCGGATCCCGGTAAAAAACAAAACTCAGCACTTTCCTTCCACCCAACCAAATAGAGAGAAAAATGTGGGAAATGGAGCCCTTGCTGTTTATCAACGGGGAGACATCTGTTGCGTCTGCTTCACATTCTCAAATGTCACGGTGTAACATTTTGTTCAGCAAAGTGATAGCAGTAGCGGCAGCAGCAGCAGGCATTGTGGCAGAAGTCTAAGGGGTGACCTCTGGCAATCTTTATTTACCACCCACCAACGCATGTAATGCAGGGCACACATACAACACACGAGATCAGCTTAAGATCATGGTGTACGACTATCTGCATCTGAACACCGAAGTTTTTGGATGTGTTCCGGACCCAATTGACTTCTGGGTATCCAAAATGGATGAATGGCTCGCTCGCCACGCCATAGGGTGTTGTCCTGCCCAGCATCCATCGTCATATCTGAGCGGACCTTCAGCACAGCTGGAGGAGTCATTACAGCCAAACACATCCGGCTTTCCAGATAATGTGGATCTTTTGGGACTTTCATCAAGATGAATCAGGCCTGGATCTTGATGATGTTGTGGCCCCAAATGCCGAGGTCACCGATTAGTTGCCGGTTACTTTACATTCCTCTTCCAAAAGAAATGGTTCCTTTGAAAACTTTTTTTTAAAATGATCATTTCTTACTGCCAATTTTTTTATTCTAAAGTACCCAAAAGGTCATTTTGCTGGTTTTGCGGTGTGGAGACTGTAAAAGACACCAAGGTTTTATGACAAAACCGTATTCCATTTACTCACTTTATATAATTTTTCGCATTGTCAATGGTTTTGAGGTCATGTTGCTGTCAGATACAGCTATAATGATGGTCCTATGGAACAGAAATGTGGCTTATAAGTGGCATTTCTCCCTTACCATTTTTAATAGTGTCTTAGAAGTCAGATTTATAATTTTTTGGGGTCATGTTGCTGTGAGATATGCTATAATCATGGTCTTTTGGAAAGAAATGTTGTTTTTAAGTGGCATTTCTCCCTTACAATTTTTTAAACAGGGCTGAGAAGTCATTTTTATAATTCTTTAGTCATGCTGCTTGAAATGTAGCTATACTACAGGTCCTATTGTAAAAAATTTGTTTTTTTACAGAAATTTGTTCTTCACAATTGTCAAGAGTGGCTCAAGGGTCATGTTTTGAATTTTTGGGGGCATGTTGCTGTGAAATGCAGCTATACTACAGGTCCTTTTGTAAAAATGTGTTTTCTAACAGACATTTCTTCTTTACAATTGTCAAAAGTGGCTCAAGGGTGATGGTGCTCTCAAAAACAGGAATAGGTAAAGGGCACTGTTTATGGACACATATTTTTAAAATGATTGTTTTTGCTATATATTTAACATATCTTGCATTCCCTATAGTGACACAACCCATTTAATACAGTTAAAAAATAGATAATCAAATACGTGGTGGGATTCCATCCCATTTTTAAAATGTGTTTTCTAGAATAAAATACTAAAAAACTTACATGTCAAAACAGCTGATACAAATATTCCTCTGAATTGTACAAGTGAGGTACAGGAAGACTTTAAAGATGTAGGTTTTCAGAGGACATGGTGTATGGAGCACATTCACCACCCTAAGAACAGAGACAATTTCCTCCAAAACGTGAGTAAAACGGAGAAAAGAATGCAAGAAAAAGGGCACCTGGGTGAAAAAGGAGGTCAACCACCAGCAAACTCAAGTGAAGCTCAATTGGTTCCGAACTCATACGGAGGGGCAAGCGGTCTGTAGAGGCAGAAATTTTTTCTAGCGCTACCCAGGTCTTGACTGTGTATGAGGAAGGCTGGAGGTCTGAGCTCCCCACTTCCGCTTCCGCACTCTGCTTCAGCACGACTGTTTTCGATGCTGCATCATAAGGGCATATTTTGCCCTGTTAATGGATAACGGACGCTGCCCGGGCTCTCACCGCACCCACTGTAACGCGGGCATGCTAGCTGAACCTGCGTGTGAATAGATGACGGACGCACCTTGCTCTCACCACACCCACGTAATGGGCCCTGCCAGCTTTAACCTGCGTGATCCACGTTTACAGCCTCACCTGCCTTGATCATTAATTTCTGAATGGAGGATTTTCAGACAGGCCTCGTTGACCTACTGGGAAATTTGTTTTGTTTGCTTCACATTCAAATGTCACGGTGGGAAGAATTTTACCGTAGAATGGAAATAGCTCTAGCAAACAGCAGTAATGGAAAAAGAGTTGTTTTTAATATTAGTTTTTTCTTATTGAGAAATTTTCTGCTGATGTCCATAAGGGGGAACCTGTGCGGGTTTTTGGATCATTTCTGCAGTCCAGGACATGGATAGTCAATGTCCAGTTTAACTGAAATGGTGGTTGAAGAATCTTTTTCTGGCAATTTTTAATCTGTTGGTCAGACAGGTTTTGGGGTCATACTGCGGTCCAGGACAAATATAGTCAATGTCCAGTTCAACTAAAATGGTCGTTGAAAGACTCCTTTTTCCGGCACTTTTTAAATCTGGGGGTCATGCAGGTTTGGGGCTCATGTGTAGCCCAGGAGAGGGATAGTCTATGTCCAGTGAAACTAAAATGGTGGTTCAAAGACTCCTTTTTCCGGCAGTTATTAAATCTGGGGGTCATGCAGGTTTGGGGCTCATGCTGTGGCCCAGGACAGGGATAGTCTATGTCCAGTGAAACTAAAATGGTGGTTGAAAGACTCCTTTTTCTTGCACTTATTAATCTGTGGGTCAGACAGGTTTAATGGTCATATGTGGTACAGAACAGGTATAGTCAATATCCAGTTCAACTAAAATGGTGGTTCAAAGACTCTTTTTTCAGGCACTTTTTAAATCTGGGGTCATGCAGGTTTGGTGCTCATGCTGCGTTCCAGGACTGGGATAGTCAGTGTCCAGTTCAAGTAAAATGATGGTTCAAATAATACTGCCTTCTGGCACTTTTTAATTTGTGGGTCATGCAGGTTTAAGGGTCATACTGTGGCACAAGACAGGGATAGTGAATGGTCTGTGACTTTTATAATCTAAGTGTGTTGCCTAAGATGTAGCACGTATCCAGTTTACTGTTGCGGATGTTAATTCCAGCTTCTTCAGCCCTGTTTGGGTGTAAGAATAAAGGTGTTGTTCCTCTCCCATAGACTTTAATGGTCATCGGCGATAACCTATTTTCGACTATCGGATATCGTCATGATATTTGACGATATCGACTATCGACCCGATGACGATAGTCGACGTAATCGCTCATCACTAGTCTTAAAATAAAGTGTTTGTAATTTCTAAACAGACGTCAGAGAAATTCATTACTTATCTGAATTTATTACTTATCTGAAGACCATTCAGCCAACATATTCTCCTATTGGTCACTGATGTGAATAGAACATTTTTTTTTATATTGGTATGGCGACTGAGATATATTTTTTAAATATTTTAGCACTTAGGGGGACATGTATAAAAACTGTCTTCTTCTAAGTCTTTTCTTGTTGCAATCAATCATAGCGCCCCTTTCATTTTTACAGAGACAATATGAAATGAAATGGTCGCTCTGATTGGTTGCTATGGGCAACAAAAAAATGTGGCCCTTAATTTCTAGTATTTCCTATGATCATAAAAACGTCAGTTGCCGTTCACTCAAGTAAACAATATGTTTTCTTGTTATTTAATTGTTAGATAAGCTGTATTATTAAACACTTTAATAAAGACTAATTTGAACAGCAGGTGATATGCAGAAGAATACAAAACAAAGGTAATATAAAGGTCACTACCTTTGTAGCAAAAAGTATGTTTATTAAAGGTAACCAATAGCATTATGATTAAACTAAAATATAACATCGCAAATTGTAATCAAAGTGTGAAGTAATGATGATGCTTAAATATTACCGTAGCTCTAAACCAACTGTATAAAAACTCATGTCTGTTAACCAAAATATTTTTTTTTCATATATATAAATATATAATATATATATATATATATATAAAATATATATAAAATTATATATATATATATATATATAATATATATATATATATATATATTATGTGTGTATATATGTATGTATGTAATATATATATGTATGTATGTTGTATGTAGTATAATATATATGTGTGTGTGTATATAAATATATGTATATATATATATATATGTATAATTATATATATATATATATATATATATTATATATATATATATATATTATATATATATATATATATATATATATATATATATATGTATAGGGGGAGAAAAGGATTTAGTCAGCCACCAATTGTGCAAGTTCTCCCACTTAGAAAGATGAGAGAGACCTGGAATTGACATCATAGGTTGACCTCAGCTATGAGGGACAAAATGAGAAAACAAATCCAGAAAATCACATTGTCGGATTTGGAAAGAGTTTATTTGGAAATTATGGCCGAAAATAAGTATTTGGTCACCTACAAACAAGCAAGATTTCTTCTTCTTTAAGAGGCTCTTCTGTCCTCCACTCATTACCTGTAGTATTAGCACCTGTTTGAACTTATCAGTATAAAAGACACCTTTCCACAACCTCAAACAGTCATACTCCAAACTCCACTATGCTGAAGACCAAATAGTAGAGATGGGTGAGTTTCTCAAAAATTCGATTCGCCAAGTTCGCCGAATTTTTCGACAAAATTTGTTTCGACCCGAATAAATTTTCAACGAATCATGTTAAAAAACAGCTATTTCCTGGCTGCATAGACCCTGTAGGGTGCTGTAGAACAATGTGCCATGCTTAAATATGCAGAGGGAACTTGGTTTGGTCTTCATACAATGTTGTGTTTTAGTATGACACGCACATGACTGCCACCATTCTTAGAATCGCTTCACTCTAAAATTCCCTGGGCACCTACGGGGGCAAAACTGACCAAAAAACTGAAGTGGGAACGCAGCCTGACAAGAAACGAGCTAAGATACTTCAATAGTGTCAAAGAACACAGTAGTAGGTTACTGGAGCCGCCACAGATCGCAGCACAGTAAGGGGACGATGGCAAGAGCCACGCCACGGAGCGGTTTTCCCAATTTTTACCAGAGCCCGCCGCAAAGCGGGAGGGACTTGCTGCGGCGGGAGTCTACCAGGTCGTTACCCCTGACGTAAGGCAAACTCGGAGTCGGGGACAAGCCTAAGGTCAGGACAGCCGGCAAGGATCGTGGTCAAGGGACAGAGGCAAGAGGTACGGTACACGGATATGACAGATGAGGCTCAAGGAGGAGGCGGAGGCGGTTTTTACTTTCTGTAATTTGGACATACGATTCACATTCTTCATACTAAAGAAGCTCATCCAAAGCCAGTTTTGCAGCATTTGCTTTTGCTTCACCATTCCAGTTTTGAACTAAATTCCATCACTAATAGCACCAAATGCAAAATAAGCACCTAAAACATTCCCTGTAGTTAGGGTCTCCTTCAGTTCAAGTACGCTGCATTAGAACAAATTGGTGTCACGAAGAAACAAACTACCACGTTTATACTTCATAATAAACTGCGGTGGAACTTTTTTAGGTATTAATGATGAAACTGATGGAGGTAGAATGTCCTTGGCCAAAAAAGGTTTCGGAACGTTAGCAAACTAACTACGCAGGGTTTCTCTATAGAATTTGAGTTTGTCCTCCCTCTCAGCAGCTGGAAAAAAGGCTCCCATTTTGGACCGGTAATGAGGGTCCGAGAGGGCGAAGAGCAAGAAGACATCCCTCTGCCGGATGGTGACTATTCGGCTGTCACAAGCCAGGCAAATCAGCATGCTGCGGGCCATGTGCGCAAGTGATTCTGAGGGACTTCCTGCCTCCATCTCCACTGTATACTGCCACGGTGCTTGGGGGTGATTGGGGGACAGTGGCACAATGACAGAGTGTTAAGGTCACAGCAGCAGCCACAGCAGCAGCATAAGGTCAGACAGTAGCACAATGACAGAGTGTGGAGGTCACGGCAGTAGCCACAGCAGCAGCATGAAGTCAGAGAGAGGCACAATGACAGAGTGTGGGGGTCACGGCAGCAGCAGCAGCATATGAGGTCGGACAGTGGCACAATGACATTCTGGAGGTGGTAAAAACAGGAGTAGGCCACAGTGTGGCACAATAACACAGTGTGGAGGTCACGGCAGCAGCCACAGCAGCAGCATGAGGTCAGACAGAGGCACAATGACACAGTGTGGAGGTCACGGCCGTAGCCATATCAGCAGCATGAGGTCAGACAGTGGCACAATGACAGAGTGTAGAGGTCACAGCAGCAGCCACAGCAACAGCATGAGGTCAGACAGAGGCACAAAGACACAGTGTGGAGGTCACGGCAGCAGCCACAGCAGCAGGATGAGGTCAGACAATGGCACAATGACATTCTGGAGGTGGAAAAAACAGGAGTAGGCCACAGAGTGGCACAATGACAGAGTGAGGAGGTCACGGCAGCAGCAGCATGAGGTCAGACAGTGGCACAATGACACAGTGTGGAGGTGACGGCATCAACAGCAGCAGCATGAGATCAGAGAGTGGCACAATGACAGAGTGTGGAGGTAGCACAAACAGGAGTAGGCCACAGAGTTGCACAATGAAAGACTGTGGAAGTCACGCCAGCAGCAGCAGCATGAGGTCTGACAGTGGCACAATGACATTCTGGAGGTGGCAAAAACAGGAGTAGGCCACAGAGTGGCACAATGACAGAGTGTGGAGGTCACAGCAGTAGCCACAGCAGCAGCATGAGGTCAGACAGTGGCACAGTGCCACACTGTGGAGGTCACAGCAGCAGCCACAGCAGCAGCATGAGGTCATAGAGTGGCACAATGACAGAGTGTGAAGGTGGGTGGAAATACCAGTCACTAGTAAACATGGTGGTAAACAGATTGAGAAACTGTCAGCAGATGTGTGGCATCAAGCGGGTGTTGGCATAAGAATAGTGGCTGAGGCAAGTAGTTTGAATCCAGACTCATTTCTCAAAGTTTTGGTGAGGCGTCATGGCTGATGTAATCTGACGCCTAAGGCATTGGTGTGTGGAAATCCTGGCTGATTCACGCCTGATTTATCTTGAAAAAGGTCAGTCTTTCCACATTTCCGGTGGACAAGTGGGTTCTCCTTGGGGTAACAATGGCCCCCACCACACTGAACACCCGCTGTGATGGCACACTACTGGCTAGGCAGGACAGCTTCTCCACTGCAAACTCAGCAAGTTGCAGCCACACATCCAGTTTGGCTGCCCAGTAGTACAGCGGATCTTCTAACTGGGGTGGCAGGGTGCTGTCCAAGTAGGCCACCACCTGTTGGTTCAGGGTCTGCTCCAGGTCCTGCTGCTGCTGCTTCTGGCAAGTGCCCTCCCCACTAGGCGGGTGAAGGAAGCTGCTCATCAGCGACTCCAGACTTAGGTTGCTGCTGATGTAGCTGGTACTGCTCCTACCCCCCCACCTTCCCACAGCAGCAGCGGCAGTGGTACGTGAGCACTGAAGAACCCTCCTGGTCAGACCTGACAGAGGATGGACCATGCTGCACATAGGCAGCGGCCAACTGACTATGGAGGATTTCTCTATAGTATTTGAGTTTGTCCTCCCTCTCAGCAGCTGGGAAAAAGGCTCCCATTTTGGACCGGTAGCGAGGGTCCAATAGGGTGGAGAGTCAGTTGTCATCCCTCTGCCGGATGGTGACTATTCGGCTGTCACGAGCCAGGCTAATCAGCATGCTGTGGGCCATCTGCACAAGGGACTCTGAGGGGCTCCCTGCCTCCATCTCCACTGTATACTGCCACGGTGCTTGGGGGTCATCTGCCTCGTCTTCCTCATCTCCATCTAACTCCTCCAGCTGCTCCTCCACTCCTGTCAACTAGGTAGAAAAACCACTAATTTCAACAGACAATGTTTGTGCTCCAATGTCCTCCTCCTCCTCCTCCTCCAGTTCAGTCCCCATCGGACTCATGTGGCCGCGAGATGTAGTCGCCAGGTCTCAAGTCCCCTGCTCAGACAGATTTTTCAGCATCTTTTCCAGGACATGAAGCAGTGGAATGACGTTATTCATCCCGTAGTCCTGGCGGCTGACAAATAACGTCGCCTCCTCAAATGGCTTTAGCAAACGGCAGATGTCACGCATGAGCTGCCACTGGCTGACATCAAATTTACACAGGGGAGTACTCCAGTCCACCTAAATCATCAAACAATCGTTAATGGCCTTTCTCTGTTCATACAGCCGGTCCAAAATGTGCAGGCTTGTATTCCAACGGATGGAAACATCGCATATCAGCATGTGTTGGTGGAGGCCGTTCCGCCGCTGCAACTCTAGGAGGGTGTGCCTGGCTTTGTAGGAATGGATGAAGTGCAAGCACAGTTTCCTGGCCATTTTCAGAATTTTCTGAACACCGGTGGAAGATTTCAGGAACCTTTTGACAACCAGATTGAACACGTGCGCCACACATCGATTTCTTGCTGGATGACGCGGAGAAGTTCCTCCCCTGTGTGACTTAGTTCGCCGAGGCAAGCCAGGTGTAGAACTGCGTGACACCGCTGTGCCCTACACATGTCTTATGATGGAGCAGAACTTGTGGAGGCTGAGATGGTGGTGGTGGTGGAGGAGGAAGAGGCAGACATTGGTGCAGGAGCAACAGTTTGACAATGTGGAGGAGAAAGCGCCGTCTCCTGTCCAAGTTGTTGGTGTGGCTTGGCAGGAACCACATTCACCCAGTGGGCGGTAAAGGACATGTACTGGCCCTGAGCGTAGTTACAGCTCCACACATCCGCGCTGCCGTGCATCTTGGAACAAACCGATAAGCTCAAGGATTGGCCCACCTTCTGTTCTACATATTTGTGAAGGGCTGGTACTGCCTTTTTGGAAAAGAAGTTATGGCCTGGAACGCTCCACCTTGGCTAGGCACAGGTCATTAGTTAACGGTGCAGAGTCCACCATTTGGAAAGGGAGGGACTGCGGTACCAACAACTTGGACAGGAGCATGGTCAGCTTCTGCACCTTAGGATGGTTGGACGCATACTGTTGTCTCTTGGCAATCGCCTCATTGAACGACTGCTGGCGCCATGAGTAGCGAGGAGCAGGAGCATCTGGACCAGGAGATGATGAAAAAGTGAAACCTCTCTTTGGCAGAGGTGGTAGAGCCTTGACTGGCTGAAATGGCATGCATGCCCCTGGGCGCTGCTGCCGCTGTTTCTGCGGCGGCAGGATGGACCACCACATCTGAGCCATGTTTCTCCCAGGCCACCGGATGACGCTGCATGTGTTGACGCAGGGCCGTGGTGCCAACGTTAGCTCCCTGGCCACGCTTCACTTTCTGCCCACAGATTCTACAAATACCCACATTCGGCTCCTCCGGTGTCTTAGCAAAGAACTGCCACACCGTCGAGTAGCTGATTTTACCGCCAACGCTCGGCACTGAGTGACTACTACCGCCGCTGCCTCGCTGAGCTCCTGTGCCGCTACTTTCTTGGACCTGCGAAGCGGGTTTTCTACCCCATGGCCGCTTGGCTCCCGACCTAGCACTGCTGCTACCCTGCTGACTCATGGCCACATAACCCACTTGCTGGCTGCGCCGCTGCCTGACGCGCAAGCTGACACCCTCTTCTCCTGACGATGATGAAGCCCTTGCTTCACTCGGCTCCCAAGTGCGATCGGCTACATCTTCATCGATTATTGTTGAATCTTCACTGTTGTCCTCCTCAACGGTCTTGCTATGCAGAGGCTGACCCCTCACAACATGACCTCCCATGCCACTCTCCACATCCATACTTTGTCTCCTACTGCAAGAAGCAGGGGATATCGGCCCCATTTCGTCGCTGCCAAGTAGCTGCTGACTGTCCTCAAATTGTTCATCCTCGCTGTATAGTGGCACTGAGCCCAGACCACATAGTCGATCTCTGGCTGAGGGAACTGCATGGGACAGAGGCTGGTTGAGGACAGGTGAGGGCCGCTGACCTGCTCCCGGGCCATGCCAACTAAGGGTTGTGTCTGACGTTTCCACCGACTTTTGGCTGGGGTTGTCAGATGTCATCTGGGAGGAAGTGGATGACCTAGTCAACCAATCAAGAACCCTTGGGTTGCTGGTAAACACACGGCCTCTAGATGACACCGGCAGTTCTGGCCTCACCGAGTGATCCCTGCTGCAACGTCCCATTACTGTGCTGCGACCTGTGCCTGCTCCAGGAATGTTTGTGCCACTGCCACTCGCAGGTGAAGAGCCTGCCACCTCTCTGTCTGACATACTGTTTGTTCTAAAATGTACAGACACTGTTTAATAAAGATATCTGTATATGATAAATAAACAAACTGTATTTGAATCAAAATAAACCCACTAACAGGCTTGGGTAACCCTTAGATATAAATTGCGCTACAGAAATCAGCAGGAAAAAATTAACTGGTATGTGGCGTGTTAAAACTCTGTGTATTTTACTGAATAAGACAGCACAAACAGGCTAAATTAACCCTCGGATATAAATGATACTACAGAAATTACCCGGAAAATGTCCTCGTCTTTGACGTTTAAAAACACATTTTATTTTACTCACTACAAAGGCACAAACACGCTTAATTAACCTTCGGTTATAAATTGAGCTACACAAATCAGCAGCAAAAAGTTATCTGGTATGTGACTTGTAAAAACGCCGTTTCTTTTACTGACTACAAAAGCACAAACACGCTAAATTAACCCTCGGATATAAATTTTGCTACAGAAATCAGCAGCAATAAATTAACTGGTACGTGGCTTGTAAAAACGCTGTTTCTTTTACTGACTACAAAAAAACAAACAGGCTTAATTAACCCTCGGATATAAATTATGCTACAGAACTCACCAGGAAAAATTTACTCGTCTTTGGCGTTTAAAAAAACTGCTTATTTTACTGACTTCAAAAACACAAACACGATTAATTATAAATTGCGCTACAGAGATCAGCAGGAAAAAATTAACTGGTATGGGACGTGTTAAAGCGCCATGTATTTTATTGAGTAAGAAAGCACAAGCACGCTTAATTAACCCTTGGATATAAATTATGCTACAGAAATCACCAGGAAAAAATGTCCGCGTCTTTGGCGTTTAAAAACACCATTTATTTTTGTTACGAGTAGCGCCGCAGTCCGACCCGCAGGCTGCGGGCGCACCCGTGTTCGCCCCTCTGGATCCCTGTCTGGGATGGGTAATGCCGCTGGCCACGGGACTGGCCAGAGGCGCACTCGCGGCTCCGCCTCACTTGCCCGCGCTCCTGTTATATCTGCTCCCCCTGCCGGCAGCGGCGCGCATGCACGCTCCCTAGGGCGCGCACGCGTTCATACAGATTTAAAGGGCCAGCACGCCAGTGATTGGATAATCGCCAGATGCTGACCCTATATATTGGGCTCCTCCCTGTCGCTCCTCGCTGGATCTTTGTTGCCTCTGTGCCCTAGAGAAAGCGTTCCGTGTATCTTGTCTCTACCGTGTTCTTGACCCTTTGCCTACTTTTCTCGACTCCGAACCTTGCCGCCTGCCCTGACCTTTCCGCCTGTCCCTGACTACGCTCAAGCCTGATGATTCTGTACCATGCTCTCCCTTGGCTCCCACCGCAAGCAAGTCACGTCTGGGGTAGCGACCTGGTAGACTCCCGCCGCAGCAAGTCTATCCCGCTCTGGTGAAAACCGTGACTTACTTATATTCCGCTCCCTGGCGTTGCTTGTATCATCGATTGCGGAGGTCCAGAGGATCCACTATCCCGGCCGTTACAGTAAGATCCAGCCATGGATCCCGCCAAGGTGCCCCTGCCAAGTATCGCGGATCTGATGACCATTGTTGCCCAGCAGTCGCAACAGATCGCGCAACAGGCACAGCAATTGGGCCAGCTATCCGCCATGATGCGACAACTGATCCCAGCATCCCAGCAGCAACCATCTACATCGCCGGTAGTTCCACCTTCACCTGCCGTCCCGCTGGCAACTGTGGGTCCAAAGCTTCATCTACTTTTACCCTCCAAGTTCGTCGGGGAGCCAAAGCTTTGCAGGGGTTTCATTACCCAGTGCTCCATGCACGTGGAGCTGATGGTCGATCAGTTCCCCAAGGAAAGGTCAAAGGTGGCTTTTGTGGTGAGTCTGCTATCCGGAAAAGCGCTGGACTGGGCAACACCCCTCGGCTACCGGAACGACCCTGTGACAGCAGACCTACAGGCCTTCCTCTTGGAGTTCCGCAGCGTCTTCGAGGAGCCGGCTCGGGCCTCCTGAACCTTCGCCATGGCGACTCCTCCGTGGGCAACTATGCGGTTCAATTCCGAACACTGGTGTCTGAGCTAGCTTGGAACAACGCCGCCCTCTGCGCCACCTTCAAGAAAGGTCTGTCCAGCCGGGTTAAGGACGCACTGGCAGCTAGAGATCTTCCGTCTTCCCTGGGCGAACTTATCCACCTGGCCACTTGTATAGACGTGCGGTTCACTGAGAGACAGGAGGAGCTCCACCAAGAGCGTGACTCTGCACGGCTCCTCCGATTGCCTCTACTGCGGCAGTCCGGACCACTTCCGCAGAAGCTGTCCGCAACGTCCCCAGTGATCGGGAAATGCTCGCACCTAGGTGCCGTAGGAGTGACGCCTCTAGGTGCTAACTCTTCCTCTCCACGTTTGATGATACCGGGGGAGGTCATTTCTGACGCTGGTCTATCGTTCCGGGTGCCGGCCTTCCTGGACTCTGCCGGGAACTTTATGCATGCTTCTTTGGTTTCCCATTATCGCCTGCCAGTACTTTGACTGGAAAAGCCTCTGATGATTTCTTCAGTCAGTGGGGAGCTCTTTAGTGACCCCATTCAGTTCATAACTTGGCCTGTGTCCCTCTGCATAGGGATCCTGCACAAGGAGAAGATCTATTTTCATTTATTGCCTCGGTCTTCTTCAGCAATCCTCGGGCTTCCTTGGCTGCAACGTCATGCCCGTACTCTCGACTGGAAGACAAGTGAGATCCTGCACTGGGGTCCAGAGTGCCAGGATCTCTGTTTGGTAGCACCACGCCTGATACCTACTACTTCTCCGCGGTTGCCCGCCAAGCCACTGTCAGGCATCCCTGCGGAGTACCAGGATTTCGCGGACGTGTTTTCGGAGAAGCAGGTTGAGACGCTGCCGCCCCATCAGTCCTATGACTGTCTGATAGACCTTCTCCCTGGTACTAGCCACTCTCGGGGAAGGGTCTACCCATTGTCTGTGCCCGAAACTCAGGCCATGTCGGCATATATACAGGAAAATCTGCAGAAGGGCTTCATTCGCAAGTCTTCCTCTCCAGCCCGAGCCGTTTTTTTTGTGCAGAAGAAAGATGGTTCACTTCGCCTGTGCATTGATTACCTGGGGCTAAACAAGATCACGGTGAAGAATCGCTACCCATCTCCGTTGATCTCTGAGCTCTTCGATCGACTCCGGGGAGTTAAAGTGTTCTCCAAATTGGAGTTACGAGGGGCCTATAATCTCGTCAGAATACGAGTGGGGGACGAATAGAAAACTGCTTTCAATACCTGAGATGGGCATTTTAAATATCTTGTTATGCCCTTTGGGCTGTGTAATGCCCCGGCCGTGTTTCAGGATTTCGTCAATGACATCTTCAGGGATCTATTGTACACCTCAGTCATAGTGTATCTGGACGACATCCTGATCTTTTCCCCAGACTTCCAGATCCATCAGACACAAGTGCGCCAGGTTCTGAGACGTCTGCGCAAAAACCGTCTGTACGCCAAGCTGGAGAAATGCTTGTTCCATCAGACCAGCTTGCCATTCCTCGGGTATATAGTCTCTGCTAAGGGTCTGCAGATGGATCCAGTTGAACTCTCTGTGGTTCTACAATGGCCCCGTCCAGTTGGTCTTCGGGTGATACAACGCTTCCTGGGCTTCGCCAATTACTATTGAAAATTCATTCCCCACTTCTCTACTCTGGTGGCTCCCATTGTGGCCCTCACCAGGAAGAACGCGAACCCGAGACATTGGCCTTCGGAGGCTGAAAATGCGTTCACCGAACTAAAGTCTGCCTTCTCCTCGGTGCCTGCCTTGGTCCGGCCAGACCCTGAGAAGCCTTTTTCCTTTGAGGTGGATGCTTCGTCCATGGGGGCAGGGGCAGTCTTCACACAGAAAGGTCCCAAGGGCAAAACTCTCACATGTGGGTTCTTTTCCAAGACCTTTTTGCCGGCGGAGCGGAATTATGCCTTTGGGGATCGGGAGCTCCTGGCCATCACGTTAGCCTTGGAGGAATAGCGACATCTACTGGAGGGAGCTCGTCACCCAATTAACATCTTTACAGATCATAATAACCTCTTGTTTCTTCGGACGGCCCAGCGTCTAAACCCTCGCCAAGTCAGGTGGTCTCTCTTTTTCTCACGTTTTGACTTTCGCATCCACTTTCGGCCTGCTGAGAAAAATGTCAAGGCTGACGCCCTCTCCCGTGCCTCTAATGTTGTTGGGGAAGAACCAACAACATTATCTCTCCGGAACGCTTGGTTCACGTAGCTCCTATAGATCTCCAAGGTGTTCCTCCCAGCAAGACATACGTGCCTCCAGCACACAGGAAAAGGATTCTGGAGTGGGGTCATAGCTCCCTGTTGGCTGGCCACCCCAGAGTACGGAAGTCCCATACTCTTATCTCTCGGCACTACTGGTGACCAACTCTGGCACAAGACATCAACGACTTCACTCTCTCCTGTTTCACATGTTCCCGAAACAAGGTCCCGTGTCGCAGGCCCGTAGGTCTACTACTGCCGCTGCCCATTCCGCAATCTCCTTGGACACACATAGCCATGGATTTCATCACGGACCTACCAGTTTCTTTGGGAAATTCTGTCATCTGGGTGGTCTTAGACCGGTTTTCGAAAATGTCCCACTTTGTGCCTCTTTCTGGTCTGCCGTCTGCTCCACAATTAGCCGGTCACTTCTTCTGGCATATTTTTCACCTACAAGGGTAACCCTTGTACATAGTCTCCAATCGAGGAGTTCAATTCGTGTCCCGATTTTGGCGTGCACTGTGTTCCCATTTGCAAGTCAAGCTAGACTTTTCCTCTGCCTACCACCCTCAGACCCATGGACAGGTGGAGAGAGTTAATCAGATTCTGGGAGAATACTTACGTCATTTTGTGTCCGGACGTCAGGACAACTGGGCCGCGCTGCTCCCCTGGGCCGAGTTCTCTTACAACCATCGGGATTCGGATGCATCTGGCGTCTCTCCATTTTTTGTGGTCTATGGCCGCCACCCGCGCCTCCCCCCTTCGTCTGCCCATGGATTCTGAGGTGCCCGCTGTGGATGATCAAGTTCGGGATATCAAAGCCATCTGGCTAGAGACTCGACGGTCCCCCCATTGAGCCTCCGCTCGTATGAAGTCTCAGGCGGACAGGAGGAGAAGACCAGCCCTGACATTCCTCCCAGGAGACAGGGTTTGGCTTTTCTCAAAGTACGTATGCCTGAAGGGTCCCAGTTACAAGTTGGTCCCTTCTTTCCTGGGATCCTTCAAGGTGCTCCAACAGCTCAACCCAGTGACGTACGAGCTCTGCTTACCCCCATCACTCCGGATTCAAAACTATTTCCATGTCTCGCTCCTTAAGCCTCTGGTCCTGAACCGGTTCTCCCAGATGAATGTGTCATCCTCCCCCATTAGTGGATTACGCTGATATCTTTGAAGTGAAGGACATCCTGGCCATGAAATCCATCAGGGGTAAATGTTTTTTCCTGGTCGACTGGAAAGGCTTCGGACCCGAGGAGAGATCCTGGGAACCCGAGTCAAATATTCTTGATCATGACCTCGTCCGCGGGTTCATTCAGGCTGAAAGGAGAGGAGGCCCTAAAGGGGGGGTACTGTTACGAGCAGCGCCGCCGTCAGGCCCGCGTGCCGTGGGAGCACCCGTGTTCGCCCCTCTGAATCCTTGCCTGAGACGGGTAACGCCACTGGTCGCGGGACCGGCCGCGGGCGCACTCGCGGCTCCTACTCACCTGACCGCGCTCCGTTTTCTGGCGGCTACCCCTGCCAGCCGCGGCGCGCCTGCGCGCGCGTGCATGTAGATTTAAAGGGCCAGCGCGCCGGTGATTGTATAATCGCTGGTTGCTGACCCTATATATATTGGGCTCCGCCCTGTCGCTCCTCGCTGGATCTTTGTTGCCTCCGTGCCCTAGAGAAAGCCTTCTGTGTATCTTGTCTCTGCCGTGTTCCTGACCCTTTGCCTACGTTTCTCGACTCCGAACCTTGCCGCCTGCCCTCACTTTTCCGCCTGTCCCCGACTATGCTCAAGCCTGACGATTCTGTACCATGCTCTCCCTTGGCTGTCACAGCAAGCAAGTCACATCAGGGGTAGCGACCTGGTAGACTCCCGCCGCAGCAAGTCCATCCTGCTTTGCAGCGGGTTCTGGTGAAAACCGGGACCTACTTAGATTCTGCTCCCTGGCATGGCTTACACCATCACTTGCGGAGGTCCAGAGAATCCACTATCCTGGATATGTCGTTTTTTCAAATTAGGAATCCTAATCCTTCTAAAATGAATAATGCCCCACATATTAATGAATAAATAAATAAATAAGGTTTAAGTATTCTTTATGCAGACATTTTTATTCTTTGTATTTATTTAGATTGTTCTAAGTCTGTATAGCAGTTTAGAAATGTTCAAGAAAACAGGCACGATTTACAATATACCTACAATGTAGAAATAATCCAGGGAGACCAAATACTTTTGGTATTGGGAACTTAAAATATTACTAGCTTGGTAGAGAAATTATATTTTGGATGCTACAGATCTTCTCGACAAATTTTCAAGTGCTTTAAAAAAGGCACAATATTGGACTCTATGGAATGTAGTTTTTGTACTCTAACATCCTTTACAAGGACTGAAAAGAATATTCCAGACACAGAGCTAACTCTACAGAGATCAGGATTGTACTCAATCACAATCATTTTAAATTTGGAACAGACATATACCTGTAGTGTCTATAGTGTATTGATAGTCCCATGGGTAGCACAATGTCACCATATTATGCAAATATTTTTAAGGTTGAACTAGACGAGGCTTTCCCATTAACATGTTCAATCAAACCTCTAACATAATTCCAATACATTAATGATTTGCTATTAATCTAAACAGGCTCTGAACATTAACTATTGACATTTAATTACAATTTCAGCAAGTTCCATCCAAACATCAGTCTCATTCTTAACTATTCACTGGCTCATTTCAAGGGCTTTATTTCAAGAAAATAGGCAATACATGGTATAGAAGATAGTCTGTAAAATGTGTATGAAGAGGGGAAATGGATTCTTGGGACCATGGAGGGCACATACAGCCGTGGTCAGGGACATGATAGATAAGAGCAAATTGATGAGGTAACAGTCACAGGAACAATGGATTCCGGATGAGCAAGACAGTGGGATCACCAGAAAAACAGATTTGGACCAGGAGGAACTGGAGACTTGGATCAGGAGGACCAGCGGAGGAACTGCAGGGTTGGACAAGGAGGAAAAACTGAAGAGCTGCAGGGTTGGACAGGAGATGTGACCGTAGGCACAGCAGGCACTGGATGACATTAAGGCACAAAGAGACCAAGACAGGATATCACACAGCAGGGGACTTTGAGGACCAAGAACACAGCAGACACAAGACGAGATTGAGACCCTATGACCGGAACACAGAAAAGACAGGAAACAAGATAATCAATCCAAAGGCAAGGCAAAGACAAAATCAGACATGCATTCCACATTTCTAAAGTATCCAACAGGTTCTCATGTACAGTCCCCCGTGTGGTATATATGATACTTTGTATACAAGATGCCTTGAAGGAATCAATATCGGTACGATGAAGCAGATGCCACGGATGTCCCTGCGACCCTCGTCCCTGGTTGCGGGCGCATCCGTGCCCCAATGCCGTGTGGCGCCCCATCCCGCACGTCGGGTCAGGGGTCCGTCCGCTCCCCTGCCGGGGCCCAGGTCCACTTACCCGGCCATGCTCCTGCTCCATCTGCCTCTGTCCCTCGGCGCGCGCGATCCCGCTCCCTAGGGCGCGCCCGTGCCAGCAGTGTTAGATTTAAAGGGACAGTGCACCGGTAATTGGCTATTGCCGGGCACTGCCCCTATTTAAGCCTGCTTCTTCCTGGCAGCTTTGCCGGATCTTTAGTGCCCATTGCCTATTGTGAAAGTGTTCCAGAAGCCTTGTCTTGATTGCCGTGTACCGAACCCTCTTGCCTACGTTTACTGACCTTGTATCTCTGCCGCCTGCCCTGACCTTCCTGCCTGTCCCCGACTACGAGCCTGCCTGACGAATATGTACCTCGCCTACCCTTGGCCGCCACCGCAAGCAAGTTCCGCCAGTGGTAACAAACTGGTAGACTCCCGCCGCAGAAAGTCCATCCCGCTTTGCGGCGGGCTCTGGTGAATTCCGGCACCTACTTAGATTCCGCTCCCTGGTGTGGGCTTCCACCATCGCTTGCAGTGGCCTAGCGGATCCACTACCGCAGACCGTTACAGCAGAAACTACTATTCAGGATGTACATAGGGTTGTAAAATTATTCATACATTTTGAACTAGTCCTCATTTTAAAACATTACAGCCACAAATTTAAATGTTTATTGGTATTTTATCTGATAGAATAAAGCAAAGTAACAAGTATAAATATTTGTAAAGTGTAAAGAAAATAATATGTGCTTTACAAAATGTATGCTATCCCCAAATAAAATCCAGTGTGATCAATTGCCTTTAGAAGTCACCTACAGTGGGGAAAAAAGTATTTAGTCAGCCACCAATTGTTTAAGTTCTCCCACTTAAAAAGATGAGAGAGGCCTGTAGTTGACATCATAGGTAGACCTCAACTATGAGAGACAATATGCGAAAACAAATCCAGAAAATCACATTGTCTGATTTGGAATTTATTTGCAAATTATGGTGGAAAATAAGTATTTGGTCACATACAAACAAACAAGATTTCTTGCTCTCACAGACCTATAAATTCTTCTTTAAGAGGCTCCTCTGTCCTTCACTCATTACCTATAGTAATGGCACTTATTTGAACTTGTTAAAAGTATAAAAGACACCTGTCCACAACCTCAAACAGTCACACTCCAAACTACACTTTGATGAAGACCAAAGAGCTGTCGAAGGATACCATAAACAAAATTGTAGCCCTGCACCAGAATGGGAAGACTGAATCTGCAATAGGCAAGCAGCTTGGTTTGAAGAAATCAACTGTGGGGGCAATAATTAGAAAATGGAAGACATACAAGACCACTGATAATCTCTATCGATCTGTGCATCCACCCAAGATCTCACCTGTGGGGACAAAATGATCACAAGAATAGTGAGCAAAAATCACAGAACCACATGGGGGGACCTAGGGAATGACCTGCAGAGAGCTGGGACCAACGTAACAAAGGCTACCATCAGTAACACACTACACCGCCAGGGACTCAGATCCTGCAGTGCCAGATGTGTCCTCCTGCTTAAGCCAGCACATTTCCGGGCCCATCTGAAGTTTGCTACAGAGCATTTGGATGAACCAGAAGAATATTTGGAGAATTTCATATGATCAGATGAAAACAAAGCAGAACTGTCTGGTAGAAACACAACTCGTCGTGTTTGGAGGAGAGAGAATGCTGAGTTGCATCCAAAGTACACCATACCTACTGTGAAGCATGGGGGAGGCAACATCATGCTTTGGGGCTGTTTCTCTGATCCGTGTGACTGATCTGTGTACATGAAAGAATGAATGGGGCCATGTATCGTGAGATTTTGAATGCAAACCTCCTTCCATCAGCAAGGACATTGAAGATGAAATCTGACTGGGTCTTTCAGCATGACAATGATCCCAAGCACACTGCAAGGACAATGAAGGAGTGGATTCATAAGAAGCATTTCAAGGTCCTGGAGTGGCCTAGCCAGTCTCCAGATCTCAACCCCATAGAAAACCTTTGGAGGGAGTTGAAAGTCCGTATTGCCCAGCGATAGCCCCAAAACATCACTGCTCTAGAGGAGATCTGCATGGAAGAATGGGCCAACATACCAGCAACAGTGTGTGCCAACCTTGTGACGGGCTTACAAAAAAACATTTGACGTCTGTCATTGCCAACAAAGGATATATAACAAAGTGATGAGATGAACTTTTGTTATTGACCAAATACTTATTTTCCACCATAATTTGTTGAGTTCTACCTATAATGTCAATTACAGGCCTCTCTCATCTTTTTAAGGGGAGAATTGCACAATTTGGGG
>JAODAL010033710.1:0-45228 GCA_025379985.1 Phyllomedusa bahiana | reverse complement strand
CTTGAAAGAAAAAAAAAATCCAAACACCAAAATTGTGGGTGTTTTTTGTCATTTACTATCCCCAAAAAATTGCAATAAAAAGTGATCAAAACATCACATGTATCCCAAAATAGTACCAATAAAAACCACACTTCAGACCACGCTGTTTGCTTAAAATGTTTTCCTATTTTTCCCCTCTAAAACCTAGGTGCGTATTATAGTCCAAAAAATACTGTATGTTCACATGTAGTTTTATTCAAACACAGTATAAACCACATTGGAATTCATGTAAAAATCATGTGGGATCTTTTTATTACGGACATGTCAATTCTTGATCTGAAAGACACAGCAGACGCCCTATTTAAAACTATAGGGTATGTTCCTGCTGAAGCCAAAACGCAATCAAAACGCCCGCATGTTGGATGTTTTTGGATGCGATTTACGCAGCGATTTTGGATGCTTTTTTCAGATCCAAAACAGATCTAACACGACCTGTGAACATACCCTAAAGGCTCATTAGAGAAGCACCAGAGATCTCAGCTTTCTGGAACCTTGGGGAACATGGAGAGCATACGGAAGTGGGGGAAACCCAAAACTTTTGAGGTCACCTGATTGTAATTACTAAATTTATAAAGGCTTGATTTATGACTAACCAAGTTAGAGTTTTAAAAACTGCAGAATCACTTGTTAATAATTTTTCCAAACCAGACATTCTAAAAAAAATCGAACTGAAAAAGTAAATTTAAAACCAGAAAAGAGCAAAACCTCACCAGGTTTTTCTAGATTTGTGTTATTTTTTTTTTAAGCGAAAAGACAACATAAGAATGTTAAAAACCCTGAAAAATTTTTAAAAGTGAATATGACATTCTATTGTATTAAAGGGGTTTTTCTCCACTACAATGAAGGGTTTTAAAATGTAGGGAAGGGAATTTAAGATTTTTATAAATACAAAATTTAGTATTTTTTAGAGTTTTTCTAAATTGTCTTGTTGATTTCTCTTTGGTCAGCAGACAGAAAAGATTTTGGGCGACATGCATTAAATTTGGCGTTGACACACGAAATTTCATGCACATATTAATGGCATAGAATTCACCTGATTTCTAAGACCCGCTATACAGTGGGGGCTAAAAAAGGGACATTCAGTGCTAGAGGTCATTTCCCCTCATACACTATTTGAAAGGCTCTACCTGTTCCACTTAATACCCCAAAATGCTATATCGAAGCTACAAATACGAACTTTCCCCCACGGTTCAGTGAAAACCCCCAGATTTAAAAAAAAGTAGGAACAGGGCTCACCTGATATTGGGCAAAATGAACCAATATCTGGTGCAAAGCCCCCATTAAAAACTTGTCCCCCTTTATCCCCTTTTGAGCACCATGTTTCTCTGGTTACCCCCCATCAACTCCCCCCTTTTCTGTCATTAGTCCTAATGCGTAATAAATCAGTCCATCCATGGTGACTCAAATCCGCAAGTATTATCTCAGCCATAACTTGAAATTTTCTCATTTGCTAATTAACACTTTAAGCTTTGTAGCCTGTGTAATACGACATATGCAAAGATTAAAATGTAACAGGAATGCCGATCATAGAACTGATATGTCAAATACTGTAATAGACCCGCTCACAGCCTGAACAGCATGTTGATTCTAAAGCTGGCTGGGGTTTGGGTAAAACTGCATGATGAGAAAAACCCTTTTTTAAATGGGGCTATGAGCCAATGTTTTACATAGTGGTCTTATGCCATTCATTCTGATGGCTGCAGAGGTCACATTGGTATGCAGCCACATAAAGATCAGTGAGGAGTACTGGGGCTGAGGTCCCGAAGTGGTGGTGGATTTATGCTTCTTTCATAATTTTATCACATATCCTTCTTTTGCTCAATTTTTTATTATCTTGGAAACCCCTTTAATCTTGTACTGTTATAAGGTAAACTGGGTATAACTGAGATGGCTCAGTGACATATAAGGTAAATGAGGGATTTTAACCTTTTATCTAGACACAGAGTGATAATCCAGATTTGCCAAGTAAATAAAACACATTTTAGCAGCTGTGTATGGGTTGCTTGAAAGGAGGGGTCAGGATCTTAAAGGAATTATTTTTCACTCAAGACAATCTCTGTCCATATGTCCATTAAAAGCTGCTTACTCTCCATAGGACCCAGTATTATATGAGTGGCCATTGGCTACTTTTTCTCTGCAGTGGTAATGTAATGCTAGACTAACATTTTCACAAAATAAAGACTGATTCCAGGAGCTAAACCTGCTGTCATCCACTGATTGTCATTACAGTTGTTTTTAGAGAAATTATTGGGGCAGATTTATTATTCCAAATGCCAAATTGGCTCAGTTTGTGCAAGACAAACAGATGTACCTGGCATTCCCCTATATTCCAATATGTGTTTAAAGACACTTTTGTGACTCATTTGACCAACAATGATCAAAAAAACTATCTTACAGTAAATCCAATTCCAATGGATGGTATAACATTAAAGAGAACCTGTGACCATTTCTGACAAAAACCTTTGTCTTAGTAAATACTTGTGTTCCCCATGAAATAACAATTCTGAAGCATCTCTTTACAACTCTGCATTGTGCTGTTCCTCTGTTGTCCTCTGTACATTCTGTTACATTGTCCAATCAGTGCTGACATTCAGTTGTGTGAAAGGTAGGCTGGACTGGGACTAAAGAGCAGCCCAGGCAAAAAAAACAACCCTCCAGGGGCCGATGTGCACTCTTTTACGATTTATGACAAAATGTACACTTCCACCATATAAGCACCAATAAAAACCCTAAAAAAAACCACCATGTAGTGACCACAGAGTGATGAGATCAATGACAATCAGATCACGGGTTGGACACCACCACATAAACCCTGAGCCTGCGCCTATCCCCTTGCTGGCAACAGCCAATACTCTAACCGCCACATCCCAACCCAATAAAGACACCGAGATGTAGGTCGGATGAATTGGCCACAGCAGGCCGTTTTATTAACAAAACATGAGTGAATTATAGTGCTTGTGAACAAATGAGTATAATCCCCCTATACACATTTGACCAATCATAACCACATTGGAAAGAACTTCTGAAGAGAACCAATTGGGGCTGAGGCCCTTTGGGAAGTTACCATAACCTGACCAGTCTGGCGAACATTTGACACCCCTTTTCCTCCAGTAGATTACCCTCAGCCCGTCCCCCCCCCCCGGCTCAAGGGTACCAAAAGCCACCTCAGATGGCTCACACCACTCCCCAAGCCCCCAAAGACCTGCCCTGCAGAGCCCCCACCTTTGCCAAAACCGGTCCATTAAAATTGGGAGCCAAGCCGAAACCTGACTCCTTCCACCAATTTATTACACTGACTCCAAGGACCCCATCCCGCCCAGCCACTGCAACAATCAAGAGAACCCCTAAATCAACAACCCACCGATATAAAAAGCCCCCCAGGCACCTTAACCCCAAGCGTTCCCAATCTAAAGGCAGGGAGGGACTTGCTCCCCCCAGCGCGGGGGGTGGTTATATATACCCCCGCTCCCCCGCGTGGCGCGCCGTCACCCCTCCCCTGCTCCACGCTGGAGCCGACAACCCCGAGTCATGTGGGGCCTCCCTTCGGCTGCGCCCCAATTTTCCCGGGCCCCGTTCTTGACAGTGAACACAGCACTGATTTAACACAAAAGCAAAAATAACCCCCAATATTCTTGGGCTCACAAGAGTTGTCTTTTTTTTAAATGAGTCGTTCTCTTCTCTGGTGAGTTGTTCTCTTTAACTTTTTTCTGAATTCTCGCACCAGAATGTCATGATAACTTCTTCGGGCCCAAACGACTTGTCCCTGCAGAATTGGCCACACAAACAACTTAGACTCCTCACTTTTCTAGCACCTTTTTTTCCCCATTTCCTAATAGAATCAGTTAGAAAAGTACAGGTGATTAACCAATCACTGGTATAGAACCACTCACAGTCTATACAGGAAGAGTCTGAAGCTGCCTGTGGCTTTTGGGGAAAAAAAGAAAATGCCTTAAAGGTATGTCCACACTGGATGGAATGCTTTTGGATTTTCCCCAATGGGAAAAATCTGCACCAATTGCAGATTGTCACCTTCTTTTCCCTCGGCGAGTGAACGCCGGGAAGAAGTGACATGTCAATTGTATTCCCCGCCGCGTATTATACACCTGGCAAAACGTCGGGTATTCATAGCTCTCAATAAGCGCTATGAATTACCATAATTTGCACGGTGTATTTGTGGCATATTGCAACAGAATGATGCGCCAAAATACGCCCTGCAATTATGCCATGTGAACATACCCTTACAGTTATAAAAAAACAGCCAACATTTATCTCAATATATTAATAAAGCCAATGTAGGAATTGCTGGTCACAAAAACTTAGGGAAATGTGTTATAGATAGACATGCCTGGCATAAAAACTGCCTCAGCACCGAATAACAGATTGCTACACAGCTGTAGATACACAAAGTAGTGATTAGAATACAGCCAAATATAGGCTGACCTCAACCCATATTACTAAGATAACCTTGTGCTCAAAAATGAAGGAAATCCATGCAAGACTAATTCAATAAGTTTGTTGTCTCTGTAGCAAAGCGCACTAAACAGATGTTACTCATTTCTTTTATTTTGCGTACAAATTTGTCAGGCAACTCCATTTTCATGGTTTTACATAAAATCAATTTATTAGTTTTTCAAAAAAGACTAGAGCTATTTGCCAGGCCCTTTTTTCCCCCCTTTCTCAATCACTTATGGCAGGGTCTCACACGGCTTATTTCACGCGTAATTTTTGGGAACGTATTTTGCCGTGCAATTACGTTTGTTGTGCCTCGGGAGCGGGGCGCTTTACACCGTGAATAATTGACATGTCACTTATTCTCCCCTGGCATATTGGTGCGAGCTTAAAAACAAAAATGTTGTTATCCATAGTAAGCTATCATGATTTTAGTGTACTAGTTTAGGTTACCAATTGATAGCAATGACCTGACTGTTGTCATTGAAGTAAACTACTCTGTTTTTAATTATGTAATTAATAACAATTTTACAGTATTCTAATTAGAGAGGACTTATGACATCCCATGAATGTGTCTTTTTTTAGTAAATATTCAGTATTCCCCTGGAAATAACAATTCTGAAGCAATTTCTAAGTTGTGATGTTCCCCTATTCTTCCTCCTAAACAATTAATTTCCAATCTGTCAGCTGGGTGTTACCCAAATTTGGGGAATGTCCCTGCACAGTCTTTACATTGTCCAATCAGTTCTGACAGTCAGTGTGGACAGGGACACACCCCCTTAAAAACGGAAAAGTTAACACCCATGTGATAGATTCACTAATACATTTCTAGAAGGAATAGCCAGAGAAAACAGCACAACACAGAGTTATAAGAGAAGAGGCTCCAGAACTGTTATTTAAAAGGAACAAGAAGGTTTTACTAAAACAGACCTTCAGGAAGGGTCATGGGTACCTTTTATTTAGCTCCAAAACAAAGATTGGTTCAGTCAGGGAAAACACACAGAGAAACAAGACAAGTGAGCTCTGACACTGGTCCCAGCCTCTGCCCCTGCCTTTTGGGGAACCCGACTCCTTAATATGGGGCGCCCAAACCAGATTACTGATAACTACACTGAGCCAAGTGAAACACAGACAGAGACAAAAAAACACAGAACAAGCAAGTGTGTCGGGGCAGGCCAAGTTGCAACTACAGCAGCTTTGGCAGCTTAGTACAAAAACATGAGACAAAGAATAACCAGGATTCCAAGCAAAGGTCAAAAGTCACACAGAGAGACATATAGGGAAAACAGGCGAACTATAGGCAGATGAACAGACCGGATAGCAGGCAAGGCCGGAAGGGAAATTAATCCTTTAAATAGGGAACAGAGAAAGAGAACACAAGACCGGATAGGAGATCAGAGCTGTCACTCAAAAGGAACCAGGTTAACTAAGAGTGTGCTGGAAGATTCCTGGGCCACGGGCGTGGCCCGGAAACAAGCACACAGAGGAATTAGCCCAAGTTCACACTGGTAACAAATACAAAAGGGATCAGGTAAAAAAAACATGATTTTCGCCTTGGCCGGCGACCATAGCCAAAAGCTGGGGGTCTGTATGGGGCATTGATTTAGTGTTCATTATTTCAGGAAAAGAATACAAACTAAAAATAAAAAGGGAAAACAAAGATTTAAACCGCAAATAAGGCCAAATTGACAATGCTATCCGAAAATCCTGGCCATAGATTTTTTTCTTTGGGCATCGCATGACCCATCAAAAGGGCTGTGAATTTTTAAAAGACAAAACAATAAAGGAATTTGTCCAGAGATTGTCACTGTCGGAGATCTGTAGCTTGAGGACTGGACTTGTCAGACATCTTAGAACATATAAGTATTCTTGATGGGGCGTCATTCTCATTTCCAGAGACTTACGATGATGATGATGGGTGGTCCCTACGATCACTCTTAATCAACAGGAAAATTTTCTTTTGGGCAATGCTCAGTTTCCCTGCAAATGACTTGAAGGCAGCATTTCAAAGCACCTATAGAATATCTTTGGATTACAAAGACACAAGCGGTCTTTATGAGCATAAGTCACTTTTCTTCATTCACTCTCTGTGCTGGAAAAATAGAGCATGCATTGGAGTAAGCTTTGTGAGGAAAGGTAACTTTAGTTTTCACAGTGTGATGAATTTCTATTTTTCAATAACCTGCAATAGTGAATAAGCCTCATTATTTCGGGAGTGTGCTTACAGTGCTTTCTGTTTAGGGCTTGTTCAAAACCTTTCCTTAAAGCTGCCATAAGAAATAGCTGGATCCCAAAAGACCAATGTCCAGGGGTTGAAGCATAAACTTTATAATATACCGTATTTCTTTTCACCCTTTGTAATACCAGGGTTGGTACGGCGTCACTGAAACAACTGGTTTTTTTAGAAAAGGTTTATTAAAGTTTTCAATAGGATAATTCTGGCTGAAAACAGTAAGGCCTCATTCACACGGCTTATTTGCCGGTGTAATTGCAAAGGGACGGATTTCACAAACCCCAATTACGCCGGCAGCCGTGCAGCCGGGGCGGGCTTCCGGCAGCTCGCCGGCCCCATAGACTGTCATTATCTACGGCGCGTACGCGCCGTAAATAATTCACATGTCACTTTCCTCCCCCCCCCGTCCACAGTTCTCTATGAGAACTGTGGATTACCATAGTTACTGGGAGGATTAGAGCCATACGCAGCGCAAATGGGCGCTCGTACGCTCCAATCCGCGCCCAAATAAGCCGTTGAACGGGCCCTTAGGGCCACATGTATGAAACTTCTGGGGTCTAAAATTCTGGCCGTTCAATGAAACCCCTCTCCAATCTCCATCACCTATAGTCTTTTCACATCCTTATACCTCTTCCACATCTATTGGTGTTAATCTCTTGGTTTCTTTAGGTGAATGACATTTCTGAACCTTTTTTCCCCCCCCCCCCCAATGTTTTTTGTAATGTTATTATTGGCTTACTTGGCACCTATCATTCCACTCTAAAGCTCTTTAGGGCTTACTATTTCCCTCAGCACTTCCCGTGTTTTTTCTTCCCGATGCTCTGGTCCCCCGATCTGTGATAATAAAAAAATTGCGGTTTGCCCTACACACAGAAGAAGATATTATTACTTTTTAACAACCAAACACACTGTTTTTAAAAAGATGAGGTGTTTTGGGTCTCCTCACCAAACCATTTTGTGGCTACTGGTTTAGGGGAAACATAATATTAAATGTGATCTGTGTATTTACATTATCATTTTGGGAACATTTTCCCCATCATTGCCTACAAAAAGGGACTCTTTTTCATTTTAAAAGTTGAACTTTGCTGGGGGCCCATGCAGCAAATTATGGGTTGTGGGTAGATAGCAACTACCCGTGGCCCCTTTTTTTTTGGCCACATTGGGCCCATATAAAGTACAATTTTAATAAGCATTCGAAAAAAACCAAATTTCTCATATTATGATGCCCCTTTGCCCACCACACTTTCATTAAACAGGTTATTTTGAAATAAATATTTGTGGTTTCCTAATAAATGACTTCTTCATGAAAAACCCCTGTTTAAAACAAGAGATTTATTATCATGTCTGGGGAACTATTCCCCCTCTTATCTATGTAATTAGGGGGAGTGTTTTTTCTGAATGACCGGGAAAAAGATTTTTATACTATCTCTGCGTGGCATAATAGCATTTTAAACGTTACAGGTTGCCCCAATTGTGTTTTTAATCAAAGAATGTAAAAAAACTTTGTGCTGATTGATTTAAAGGGTCTTCCCACCATGTTGTCTTAAAGAGCCTGCTTTTTATAGCTCGCTTCAGTGCCCAAACTTTTGCTCAGGCCGAAAGGTGGGTTCACAGCAGGTTGGCATATCACTTTGCTATTCCTAGCGACCTGTTAGGGCCCCTTTGGGTGCAGAAGGTTATAAATATTGGGAAAATCCCTACAGAGTTTTTAAAAGGGGTTAACATTTTGGGTCAGTAATTAGATAAAAAGGGGTGATAAAAAACACAGCAGGGAGTACCTCACATGGTTGACCACCAATAGAGCAATGAGAGCAGGGGAGATGGTCACAAACCCCTAGGGAACTTGTGTAACAAGCGGAAAAGATCTCATCAACTAAAACCAAAAAATCAATCAGCAATGTATTTGGTAAGGGTGTTTATTTCCCTTTCCTATATGTTTTTAAAGCTAATAAAATGGGTGGAATTCCTCTTTAATACCAAGCCACGTAATATAAAGAAATTTCACACACCAAAATTTTGGACAAATTTATGGTATTTTTTTCCAGCTTATTAGGTTAGCACAAGCTCTATTAGGCTGCTGAGACAGTTGAAGAAATGTCTACAACAAATTTGCTGCATGTAAATATACCCTCACAGTTACTATGATTCTATATTTTCAGGGTGAATTGAACAATAATTAAATTAAATTTACTCCTTAAGGCTATGTTTTTACCAAAGGCTAAATTGGGGCTACTACAATTTAATACGAGTGAAATCGCCCCCTCTTACGGTAATCCACAGTTCTCAGAGAACATGGTTTTGCCTCCTTCCCCCCGGGGTACAATCCGATCGTATTGTACCGGGGAGAGATAAGGACATGTCATGTATTCACGGGCTTTCATCCGCAAGTAATGAAAGTCTATGATGCCCGGGGGGCCCCCTCCCCCCTGCCCCGGGGAACGCTCCGATCGGGGCGCTGGGTTCCCGAACACTGGGAATTGCGGGGCCGTACTGTACACCCCGCAATTACTCCGTGTGAACATTGGCTAAAGTTGAAATCACAGCCGGTTTTTTTTTGTGGCCAGCAAAACCATTAGGGTATACTTTTCTGTGATTTTAATTTGCTTATGATTTTTTGTAAAAAAACACTGAAATACCACAATCTTTAAAAGGGGTTGTCCTGTTTAATAAAATTAATTTAAAAACAAATAGAAAGAATATTCATGGCTCACCTTGATTGCATTTTCAAATCATTTTGGTAAACCCCCGGGCCCGGTTTTGGATCCTACAAGGTGGATTAGCCCCAGTCGGGCAGGACATCAATGTAGAAAAGCACAAAAAAATCATTCCACCAGGGGAATAAAATGCCGGTCTTTAAAATTCAAATCTTCATGCATTTGGGAAAAAACAGTGTGGTGCTGACATAGCAAACGACCGTTTCGGGCCCAAAATACTGAGCCCCTTTTGTTCACATTTTATCCGTTCGGGGCTTGGAGTGCTGGTTATATTGAGAAAACCTACTACGTCATGAATCACGTGACTCCGTTTTTTATTTTCATTGACAAATTACTCAATAGAAAATCCCCTTTACTTTTAAAAACAAAGCTTCTGCACAGACATAAATTTATATTGCATAGACGTGTATGCAAATACAGGGAACATACTAATATTAATAAATATAGGCAAAAATCATTTCGGAGATTTAACCCTGTTGGCATGGGGTCTGCAATGCAGAATCCAAAAAGGCCCCTTTCATGCGTACCTTTTTGTTGCCAATCACCCGCCCTATCTGGTTTTTGTACTTTTTCAAAGCCAAAAAAAAGGTAAGGGCTCTTTGTATCTCCTTTTGGATTTCCACAAAGTGTCGTGCCAAAATCCCAAAATAAGTGGCTTTGGCCCTTTTTTTATATTGTTTAAATTCCCGAGATACGGGTCTTGAATTTACGTATACTAGATCCCATTACAATTTATCACAAATGTTCATCTCTACCATAAAAACATTTTTCCGATTCAATTAATAAAATTTGGGATTTTATATTCTTTAAAAGCTAGTTTATTTGCTTTGAATTTTTGTTTTTTTGGGAAAATGAGCATATATTGCATCTCCGTCCTCCGCATGAAAAAAACCCCTTTTTGCAAACCCTATTTTATTTTCTTTTTTTTGGGGTTTTTTTAAAATTACTTTGGTGAAACTCATTGCCTAGGTTTTATTTTTCTTTGGTAATACATTTTTCCCCTTTGCCAATAATCCAATAGAAAAATTGTATCCTTCTTAATAAATTTAAATTACTGTAAAGATTTTTTTAACATCAGGAAATCCACACTATAGGGAGTGGAGAAAACCAAACCTTTTTTTTAAAGTTGTACTTCCCTTTTTTTTTTTTTTTTTTTGGGGGTACTGTTTAGAAAATCATCCTGTGTTTTTCTTTTTATTTATTTTAAAAAGGCTTTATTTATTTTTGATTTTTTTATATCCTCTTTTTTTTAAACGTTGGATAAACAGATTTTTTTTCTTTCTTTAAAATCATCATCATTTTGTGCAGGGCTCCCTTCTAGCCCAATGAATTCCCCCCAGAGGGTAGAATCCACTGTAATGGTGGATTTTATTCGCTCTGATTGGTGTTTCCACCCTCATGGGGGTTTGCGGTACAAAGTAGTTTTAACAAAAAAATTTTTTGTTTATCAACCCCCCCTAATTGTATACCCGGAAGGAATTTTTTCCTATCACTAGAAAACGGAATTTCAAATTAAATAATTCTCATTGACATAGGTCAAACTCTGGTATGGGGCGCCACACCCTACTCTCCACACTATATGAGGTCATCTATGTGCGCCCTTACCAAGGATGCTATCGCAAAGGGTTTATCTGGATGAAATTATTTTTATATTCCACCAGGGCATGTATAAGTTTCAATCGCCGGTGAGGGGAAAGGCTCCCATTGGGATGCCCAGGAAATCCCAAAAGGGGATACACAGAGCCCTTACCCTTTTTTTCATTGAAAAAGTACAAAACCAATAGAGGCGGGATTGGCAACATAGGGACCATGAAGGGCCTTTTGGATTCTGCAAATTTAGACCCCCAGCCAACAGGGTTTTAAAAATCCGTAATATCTTGCCCATATTTTTTAATTTAGTATGTTCCCCGTTTTGCATAACATGTCTTTTCAATAATAATTCTATGTCTGTGCAGAAGTTTTTTATTTTAAAAGTAAAAAAAGGAGTGCTAATGAGTAATTTGCAAGAAAGGAAAAAACGGGGAAATCACAGGATTTAGACGTATAGGTTTTCTCAAATAACCAGCACTCCCAAGCTGAACGGATACACTGTGAACAAGGGCTCAGTATTTTGCCCGAAACCGGTCAGTTTTTCTACTGTCGCACCATACTTTTTATCCTAGGGATGAAAAATTTGAATAAAGAACCCCCCCATTTTATTCCCCTTGGGGAAATGATTCGTTTGTGCTTTTTATAAAAAAAAAATTATAGTTAATAGGCCCCGGGGGGGTAAAAAAATGTCACAAAGTGACCCCCCCCCTCTCGATTCCCCCGGAGCAGAAGCCCCGGGATAAGTCTCCTACACTTTCAAGTTCTCTGTCCGACACCAAGCAGAGGCTCACGCTCCCGGGTTGAGTACTTTTATAAAATTTTTGTTAATGACAAAGCAGTTTTGCCGGTGTTTAAAATACAAATCTTGCATCACTTATCAACAAAATTTAAAAAACAAAGATGCAGGGGCCTTGATCCTAGAAAAAAGGCACATATGTACTTCACTTACTTAAAGAAGAACCCCCTCCTAGGTTGATCACGTTGGATACAAACCCTATACTGACTATATACAGCAGGTACAGCTTATTGGAAAAAATCAAAAGTATGCCCCCCACAGCTTAAATCCTAAAGGGAACCCGTTGTAGCTTAGGGTTTCAGGCTGGAACCGATCCCCAAAAACAAATATGCTTCAATCCCGAAAGAGATCAAATACATACTTTTTTTAAAAATAAACCACCAAGAAGAGAGGTTTAAAGCATATTTTGGTCTTTTGTAAAAAAAACAAAAAAAATGGAGCAAACCCCCACAGAGGTAACTAGCGAAACCCTACTTTGGGAAAATAATTTTGGGATTGAAAAAAGCTTTGGTTTTTCCTTTATTGTGTGGGGTCCTCTGAGGCACAGTCAGTTTGGGGCTCACTAAACTGAGGTCCCCACTATTCACCTGTAACTCCCGCAAGGAAGTATGGACTTTCCTGGTAAGATTCCAAGTTTGCAATCCCCCAAATAGTTATCAGTTGGTGGCAAGGGTTATGAAAGGAGCATTAGCCTAGTGAGGAACAGAGTCATGGTCAAGGATACAATACATGGGGGGTGGGAGGTGGCAAATTATAGTCAGGGGTCAGAAACAGGAGTAAAACAACAGGTATTGGGTAAACGATCAAAGAGGTGAGTCAGTAGGAACAAGGTAGAGTTCATGGTCAAAGTCAAGTTCAAATATTAGCACAATTACTATGCAGATACAGGAACAGGTACAAGGAAATACCTTCATTCTGAACCGCTATCAGTGCAGTACACTCAATACTGCAGTCAGGGGCCCAGATCAAATCTTAACATTGAACGGGGGAGGGGGGGCATTAACACCCCCAGCTGTCTCTCACAGGTGCACTCATTTGCTCATTGGGGATTATATTGAATTTCAGGAGGCATGTTATGGTGCAAGATAGGAACTGGTAATAGACGGATGGACGAGAGGGGGGTGGGGGGAGACGCTTTGGCTGTGTGAAATTTTTCATGGCAATCTTGCCTTCAACAGTAGGCTGGAGTCCCCTTTAAATAGTTCACTTGGACAATGTCAGCAAAAAGTACTAGTTTCCTAGACAACAGGGAGGAATAGTGCCACTTCCAGGGATCACAGAGCCACAGAGGCCGTGCTGGAGTGGAGGATAGATGTTAGCAACCTGACATAATTAATGTCAAGATGCAGCTATTAGTGAGGACATGGCGCTGGAACTGGGATCAGTGAATATCAGTAACCTCACTCTAAGGGTCCCTCTACAACAGGGTACTAGGAAGCCTGAGATGATACTTAAAATGAAATTTCTTGGTAGGTTATATAGCAGGGACGTCGCTAGGCAGCTTTATCCGGGGCACAAGCCCCAGATAAAACTGCCTGTGCCCCGAACCCTGGCAGGTTCCAGGCCGCTGCTGTGGGCCTTGAGCACCGACAGTCTTTTCAGCCGTATGTGCGTCCGCTGGAGCGCTTCGGCAGAACAGAGAGCAAGCGCTCCCTGCTCAGCGCAGAACTTCGATGAGTCGAAAACAGGATTGCGGCTCACCGGAGTGTCTGGCACAGGCAGCATGGTAAGTCATCCCGCTGCCTGTGTGGCATGATGACATCACGCCGTCTGTGCCTGGAAGAAGACAGAGACAGGCAGGAGCTTCAAGGAACAGGAGAGAGGTGAGTACTGTTATTTTTTATTTTAGATATGCCTTATTACCTGCCTATGTATACTGGGGGCCATATAATTACCTAGCTGTATACTGGGGGCCATATAATTACCAAGCTATATACTGGGGGCCATATCACCTGCCTAGCTATATACTGGAGGCCATATTACCTGTCTAGCTATATACTGGGGGCATATTACCTGTTTAGCTATATACTGGGGCCATATTACCTACCTACAGTATACTGGGGGCCCTATTACCTGCCTATACTGGTGGCCATATTACCTGCCTACCTATACTGGGGACCCTATTACCTGCTTAACTATACTGGGAGCCCTATTAGCTATACTGGGGGCCCTATTATCTGCATATCTATACTGGGGGCCCTATTACCTGCCTAGCTATACTGGGGGCCCAATTACCTACCCATATGTACTGTGGGCCCTATTACCTACCCATATGTACTGATGGCCCTGTTACCTACCCATATGTACTGCTTGCCCTGTTACCTACCTATATTTACTGGTGGCCCTGTTACCTACATATGTATACTTGGGGCCCTATTACCTATCTATACACTAGGGGTCCTATTACCTATCTATATACTGAGGGACCCTATTACCTATCTGTATACTGGGGGCCCTATTATCTATATACCGACTGGGGGACCCTATTTCTATATATCTACCTACTGGGGAACATATAACCTTTATACCTACCTACTAGGGACATATAACCTATATTCCTACCTACTGAGGAGACCTATAAACCTACCTAATGGGGGCTTATAAAGGAACGATGGGTGACTCCCCATCCCCCAGAGCAGACACCAGGCTTTTCTATCATTCCCCCCCCCCCCCCCGGTAGGTATGTAGGTAGGTAGGTAGGTATATATGTGCTGGAAAAGTGAGGATTCTAAAATGCTTGTGTGGTAAATTCTGCAGAAACGAGTTGTGGCCGTCATCATGGCGGTCGGGCTGGATGGAGAAGAGAAGGGAAAGTGAATGACTCCAAACAGAAAATATGTCTCCTGTACAGTCCACTTAATGGTAACAGCAGTGAAATCAACTTAGATTTCTGCAGTAGCAAACCTACAATAACTAGTTTCTACCACTATCTGGTCACTGTATGGCATTAATATACGTCCTCAGAGCCTGTGTAAAAGTGATAGTCACATGTGGTGGTCGCGTTTGGTCAGGGTCTGGCAGTATTATTTGAGCCTTAAGTAGTGATCATTTTTGGTCTTCGTTTTGTAGGAGGTTTTTTAGTAACAATCATAGCGTATGTTATAATTTGCTAGCTCCATGTATAAGTGTATTTTTGGGTGACTGTTATTCATAAGGTATTACACTGTCATACGTAGGTGAGCGCTTTTGAAAATACAAATTTGTCAGCACTGATTTTCATTGTACAGTGATTGCTGAGGTGATGGACGGGATATATGAGGAATGCGGAAAATTAGTGACAGGAACATAAGTTTTTTCTCTGTAAAAATCCATGCCTCAGTTCACGATGTGGCATGAAAAATGCTGTGTGAAACCAGCTCTACTGAGCAAAACATAACAAAGGACTCGGGTCCCGGATGTTTTGGGACCCTAGCAACGCCAATGTAGCACTGGAATGGGGCCATGCAGAAGAGTTCTGCACAGCAAATAGCCAGAATATGTTATTGTGCAAAGAAAAATCTAAAGATTGTGGGGAATCCCATCAGATCATGCCTCAACTAATCAGAAAGTGCTGGGATATCTTAGAGCATGTTCTCAATTTCTATGGTGGGAAAACTCTGCTGCATTTTACATGTTGTTTCTTGAAATAGATAAATAGATAGCATAAAATATTACAGTGGCTTGGAATATAAGCATAATAGATGAGGTAGACAATGTTCACTGCAAATTCTCAAGATTTTGAGTAAATTCAAGACAGCATTCGAAGTTCAAGGTATAGTAAAGTAAAATGCACATGCTAATTTATAAATTTCTAAGAGGTTGAAGCTTTGCTAAACTGAATAAAATATCTAAAGAAGAGGTAACTATACTTTTCTAGGATTAGGATGAAAATGTCTGATCCACCTGTCTCCTTGCTACTCCTCTGCCTCTTTCCTCTGCCAATCCCTTCACTACCTATGCCCAGAGAATTCAGTTCAAGTTGCTAACAATGACCTATACGGCTCTACATAACCTGTCCCCCCATAAACCTCTGCCCTAATCTCCAGATACCTCCCCTCACATAATCTCCTGCTCCTCATATAAGCTTCTTCTCTGCTCTCCTCTTGTCAGCTCCTCACATAAGACTTCTCTCGTGCTTCCAACTTATTTTGGAACTTACTTCCACAACACATCAGACTCCCCTCCACTTTCACCAGCTTCAAAAGCAACCTTAAAACCCATTTCTTCAGGATTGCCTATAACCTTCAATAACCCTGCTGCCACTGTGCTACCCCACAAATGTGTCAGCCCCTCACCTTCTGTCTCTTTCCTCCTTTCTTGTAGTTTGTAAGCCTTTTTGGGCAGGGTCCTCTCTCCCTCTGTACTAGATGTTAGTCATTTATCAGTGTCTATGTACTTTAATATTTTATGTATGTTACCCCCCTTGAATGTAAAGCACCATGGAATTAATGGCACTTTAAAATAAATAATAATAATAATAATAATAAAAAAATATAAAAGGATGAATGAAAGTAATAAAAATACTGTAATGGAGACTTTAAAATGGATCATATAAATCTTAATAAAAGGCAGAGAATGACAAGGAATAAAACATGCTATATATGTACGTAGTATTGCACTTCAAATATGGGTCAAAGTCAAATTTGACCTGAATATGAGCATTTCCATTTGGGTTGACCTAAATAGATTTTTGGCGATATTCACCAAATAATGGATTATAACTGTAACACTAACTCTAAATTGATATTAGTGTTTTTATACTAGGTTCAAATCAATTAACTTACCCATTCACAGATATATTAATTTCCGTGGTACTGTCGCTCCCACGTCTCTTCTTTCTGACATAGTTTCCAGTCCAATGCCACATTAGGGGACGTTTACACGGCACAGTACGGTTAGCGGAGAAAAGCTCTCCCCTTCACATAGACTTGGTCATCTTCTGTCCGAAAATCGGTCAGAAGAATGAACGTGTTCTATGTGTTTCGGACGGCCGGCGGTCTAAAAAAACCTCCGGGCGAAAACCCGTGCAGTGGGGACCACTGCACGGATTTTCCATAGAGGCCCATGTTAAAAGTTTTCACCCGGTTTGCAGACGGTTTTCAAAACCGAAAACCGTCTGAAAAACCAGTTGAAAACCCGTGCCGTGGGGACAAGCCCTTAAGGTTCTATATGATGTTGGTTCAAAAGTGATGACAGGCAGAGGTAATGTCAGAGCAATAGTGCTACAGTTCTGAGAGTGGCAGGAAATTGGTAAGTTAACCCATTTAAACCCAGAAAAAAAACCTCTAACACTTACCCCCAATTTAGGGTTAGGGTTATGATTAGCATTAGGGTTGGGGTCAGAATGAAAAAATTTAGGTGTGGGGCATCCCAAACCTGAATTTCTCACATGTTCAGTCAATCACAGAGTCTACTCTTCACAACCAGCTTCAGGCTCCCACCTACTCTTCAGGCTTTGGGATGTGAGCAGTGACTGACATTTCAGCTTTGCCATTCCTACCTGAGCCTGTTAGATAGACATCGACAGTGTAGAAGTTTTAACAACAGGGCACAAGGCTACAGTGCTCTAAAGGGTTAAAGTTTGTTGAAGATAAACAAACCCCTATGCTGCTGATAAGACACAGCAAGAGGTGACTCCCCCATCTAGCAACCAGGCTGAAAGAGCAGGGAGAGGTGGTCAGTAAACTAGGAAACCTTCTGTACACAAGCAAGTAGATATTACTGCAAAAAAAAAAAAAAAAAAAATCAAGCACAATGTATTTGGTAATAGTCTTTATTTATATTTGCCTACATGTTTAAAGCTGATCATTGTGGTGAGAATACCCTTTTAACGTTATTCAATTGAATAGGAATGAGCTACAAGAGTGGTGGTGTGGTGGGGAAAAACAGTGTTAATATAGTATTTGAAAGTGTAAATCAATAGACAACATATACAGGTTGTGGCCATACGCATTGTGTAATGTACATGCTTGACATAAAGGCATAACAATGTGTGAACAGTGCCTTTTATTGGTGTCTACCACAATATTTCATTTCATTGTCACACATACTGTTAGTTTTGGTGTATTTTTATACTGATCAACTAATCATAGGAACATGTCTCTGAAACCTTCTCTATTACTGCACAGAACATTGTGTGACTGCACATTTTCCTGGACTAATGCTGGTCATTAAAAAGGTATTGATAGAAGGAAAATAAAAATGAAGGAGTAGCTGCCATTTGCTGCTTATTGCGCTATAAAGGACAGACACACGGAGTGCCAGTATCAAAAATTGTAAATGGTATGAAAAAGCGCTGCTTGAAGGCACAGTTACTAAGCAACCTGTATGCCCACGGACTTCAAATTCCACATTAAAAATGTAAGTTACACTGGAAAGGAGTCAGATTAGGATTATACAGACGAAATCTATCATCCAGGGTAAAATGAAGGCTGTTGACACAAACAAGTGACATTAGCAGACTTTAGTTTGTCCTACTCTGTATGCAAATGCTGAAATAGCTGAGCAGAAATGCCAGGCATACTCAATGTTAAAAAAAGATTGCTGACTGAGTAGCTGTGTCTAAAACTACAAGACCATCAAGGTCAGCAAGACCTCTGCCGCGTGGGAGATTACAGTCAAAATACTGTTCACCAGAGCAGGTTCACACTGAATGTCACTTGGAGCAATGTTAGAATAATATAAATTGGGGTTCTCCAGACGACTTGTGGTGTTCTCAGATTAGGCCATCAATATTAGATTGGTGGAGATCTGACTTTTGGCACCCCAGGAGATCAAAACTGTCAGTATGATGGGCCCCTGTACAAAGCAGTGCACTGGGCAATGTTATCTTTTCCTTTGGGCGTACTTGGCAGTTGCCCAGGAGCTCCATGAGCATAAGGGCCCTGACTGGTTGGAGGTATGGTACTATATGCTCCTTGTACAGAGCTGTTATTTGGTAACTGTATATCCATCATACAGAGAGATCATACATAAACAATGTGTTTTACAGCTTTTGTAGGTATTTATGTAAAATATATTATTTTGTAATACACCTTTATAGATCCTGGTAACTCCACTCTGCAAACATCAAGAGACAGATAAACACTGAGTATATGAATTATTTCAAAGTACATTTCTGCTGCCTATACTATATATGAAAATCTGCTGGATTAAACTGGGTATGCTTTTTCATAGTGCCACATTCAGTTTCAAACTAAGGGTAGTTTCACACGGCGGGTGTTTTGGAGTGGTCGCTGGGGGGGGGGGGGGGGGGGGGGGGGGGGGAGGGGGGGGTTGGGGGGCGGGGGGGGGGGGGGGGGTGGGGGGCATGACAGCGCATACTCCCGAAGCATGGAGGGGGGAGGGGCAGTAGGCCGCCAGCCCCATTGACATGCATTACTCACGGCAAGTAATCGCCGCAAATAATTGACATGTCACTTATCTCCCCGCACGTACAATACAATCATATTGTATGTGTGGGGGGACAAGGTGTAATCCATAGCTCTCTGTGAGAGCTATGGATTACCGTAAATGCGGCGCACATCTCGCAGCGTATTAAGCGTAGATACGCGGCAAAATGCGCACCGCAATTACGCCATGTGAACATACCCTAATACTTCCTGGTTAGGTTATGGGTGGGTCCGTAGCAGTGATTGGCATATCAACTCTGCTACTCCCAGCCATTCTTGTCACAGTGATAACAATGCAAGAGGTTTATAATCCTTTGTACACAAAACTACAGAGTTCCAAGGGTTAAAACTTATCATTAACTTAGGTAAACAATCTTCTGTACTAGAGATAAGACAGGGAGTGACTCACCATGGTCAGACAACAGCTTGGAGCAATCAGATAACAGAGAGAGCAGAGAGAGGTACTTGGCTGTACTCAAAACTTTCACTGAAATCAATGGGACAGTTGTGAAACCTCTCTGTGTTGAACGGAGACTTTCAGGTGCAACTTCTTGAGACAGGTGTGGGTCTTAGGGGTGACACACCTATCACACATAAATGGCAAATCCTATCAATATACAATCAATCTGTGTGGTGGCAATAACCCTTTAAGGGTGCTTTCACACAACGCAGTTTTGGTGCAGTTTAACTGCGCTCCGACTAAACTGCCCTTATTACAGCAAATCTTCTTTCAGTCATCTAAATTCAGAACGGTGTTTCAAGTAAGTAATCAATTACAGTGTTTGAAGTCTTGTGGATTACAAACACAGTAATTGATTCCTCACTTTCCAAACAGTTTAGGTAAGTGAAAGAAGCTTCCTGGTAATAAAAGCACATAATTGGAGTGCAGTTAAAATTGCACCAAAACTGCGCTGTGTGAAAGCACCCTACGGAAACAGAAAAGTCAGAAATACCAGTTGTTCCTCATCAACCACTTGGTGAAGCCCTTGTTTTAGAATTACCTCAGTAGCTCTATGTAAGATTTATTGGGAAGACAATGAGACCTTTTCCGGCTACCAGTACAATTCCTTGTCTCCTGAAATAATTTATACAGGTTTGACCCTGCTTAGATACTGTGCAGTAAGAATCTTCCAAGACTTTATCCACAATAAACTTTAGTACTTGTAAATCTCTTTCCATCCTGGAGAAACCTTAATGGATTTCAAAATGTCATGTTTAAAGAGAATGGAAAGTCTATTGTTATTATCATGTTTGGACCTGATAAAATAAAATATAGTGAACCGTCTTGGGGTCAAATTCCTCTGGAGCCTGTTACTGGTAGAAAGTACAGAGAAGCTCAGAAGCAGTCATTAGATGTCTGGCAGTCCAGAGCACAGGATCTTGCTGTTTTTGGCTCATGATGCCAGTGAGCACTTTATGAGGACTGCTGTGCCATCCTTATAAATTACAGTATAATTAGAAGTAGTTAATGATCTTATGAGACTACTTCTGTTACTATATACTTTTAGAGTACCAATTGCTGAGTGATGGAGAAGAATATAGTACGACTGCAGTTTGTAGCATTAATAAATCTTATTGCTTATACTGATTTGCTCCTTCCACAGTTGATTAAAACTAGAAAAAACAATGTGTTCATCCTTCAAGAAATTTCATGTCTTAGGGTACTTTCACACGTTGCGTTTGGTGCTTTTCAATGCGTTTTTGTGCATGAAGGCACAGCAATTAATGCTTTTATCATTGCGCATTAAAAATCGCGGCAAAAGTCAGGTAAATTCGTGTTGTAGAACGTGGTAACTTACCGCTATTTTTGTGGCAGTACTGAACAGCATAATTGCTGTGCCTTCCTCCACAAAAACGCATTGAAAAAACGCATCCAAAAAAAAAAAAAAAAAAAACCGTAACCTTGATTTCATACAGCAACTACAATAAGAACTAAACAATATTAATACTTATTAGCCACATAAAATGTTTATTAGAATGTACAGTTGAAACCAGAAGTTTACCTACACTATGTAAAAAGATACATATGCATGTTTTCTCACTATCTGATATGAAATAAGAATAAACCTTACCTGATTTAGCTCAGTTAGGAACCAATTTTTTTTATATTTCAAAAGTTTTCTATACCCTATGGAGACTTAAGCCTTTAAAAACCACTTGGGACAGCCCATATGATGTCTTGTCTTTGGAACCTTCAGGTTTAATGGCAACATCTTAGTTAGGCCCTGTTCACGACACGGATTCTGGCCCGCTTATTGCCGCGGGTTCCGACGCGGTTCCGCGGCCATAACCCGGTAAATCGCGCCTAGATTATTAACATGGTTTCCATGGGGATAACCGCATAATATTCACACTGCGCGTTTGCCGCGGCTCCGGGGCCGCGGACAGACCTCGCGCGTGTGAAAAACTCTCTGACATTCTTGACAGGATGCCTTCTGCGCGGCAAGCCGCGCGGTTCTCGCGCGGCAGCGCCGCGGGTGGTGCGCGGCTGTGATGCGGCTTGAGCTCCGCGGCTTGCCCCCTGCTCTTAATTTGCATAGTGGCAAGCCCTCTGCGCAAGCCACGACCCCAAAACAAGCCCCTCCCCCGTGGCGAGCCACGCCCACAGCCCGCGTCCGCAAGCCCCGCGTCGGGAAGAACGAGAGTTGTTTCGGCGCGGCCCGACGAGGATTTGGCCGGGGAACCGCGGCGATGTGCCGTGGGCGAAACCCCGCTCCAAATCCGTCGTGAGAACAGAGGGCTTATGAGACAGCACCTGTGAATGTATTTTTTTTGCACATCAGAAACACACTGCTTCTGTGTGTAATATCATGGGAAAGCCTAAAGAAATCAGAGCACGAAAATGCAGACAAGGAAATGTCAGTCTGTAAACTCAGGGGCGTAACTAGAGGAGCCAGGGCCCCATAGCAAACTTTTGGATAGGGCCCCCCCCCCTCCCTGACCACGAACCATGTACCAGGACATGCTGTAGATAATTAATAATACAAGGGGCAAATACCTCACCATACTATCGCAACCATCATACTGCCTACCAATCAAATCCCACTATACTAAGACCATCATTACCAATAACGTCTATTTCACATAAGGACCTGATTATACCGCCAGAACACGACCACAAATTACCACCACATAGTACTGAATATACCCTGACACACTATACTAGATCAGTACACAAATACCAATACTGTCTAATAATAATATATAATAATATAATTACCATATATTGGTATATACCAGAGTACACAGGCTCTGCAGACTGTATATTACCTCCATATAGTGAACCATATAATGGTAGTCACCAATGTACACAGCTCTGCAGACTGAATATTACCGTCCATACAGTGACCATATAGTGGGTAGAACACCAGTGTACACAGGCTCTGCAGCGACTGTATATTACCCTCACATACAGTGACCATATAGTGGTAGATAGAAGTGTACACAGGCCTGCAGACTGTATATACCTCCATACAGTGACCATCAAAGTGGTAGATAGCAAGTAACACAGGATCTGCAGACAATAAGTGGATTATAGTGCAGTTACATCTTGTGGACTCACAGTGACTTTTCTCTGAACCAGTCTTGACTTCTCTTGTTCTATGCATCCGTTCCAGCCACCATCACGATGACATCTCCGACCACTTGTCCTGCAGAATTAGACACAAATATCTTAGAATCCTGACTTTTCATCAGCACCAGCCCCCCCATGGCAATATGTGCTTGCATTTAGGCATGTCAGAGGTTAAGATATGATATATGGGTACCCCAAATAGAAAGGTTTAGGTAGCCAATAGTGCCCATATAGGCAGGCAGGGATTTAGGTAGCCATAGTGCCCATCATAGGCAGGCAGGATAGGTAGCCAATAGTGCCCATAAAGAGCAGGCAGGGATTTAGTGCTATAGGGAGCCATACAGTAACAGGGGTTTAGTGGGGCCTATAGGGGCCATATTGGTAGGGTTTAGGTAGCTAAAGGGGCCCATATAAGTAGAGCAGGCATCTTGTGGGGGTATACAGGCAAGCATATAGGGGGGCTGTATAGGCAGGCAGGCCATGCATATATAGGGCTGTATAGGGCAGGCATATAGGGGGCTGTATAGGCAGGCAGGCAGGCATATAGGGGGCTGGATAGAGCAGGCAGGCATATAGCGGGCTGTATAGGCAGGCATATCACCCCCCCCATATTATATGGGCTGTATAGTGCAGCAGGCAGGGCATATAGGTGGGTTCTGTATAGGCAGGCAGGCATAGAGGGGCTGTATAGGCAGGCATGATAGGGGCTGTATAGGCATGCCAGCAGGCATTTAGGGGGCTGTATAGGCAGGCAGCAGGCATATGTTGGGGCCTGTATAGCAGGCATATGGGGCAATAGGCCAGCATATGTGGGCTATAGTCAGAGCAAATGGGGGTATAGGCAGGCAAATGGGGGTATAGGCAGGAATATAGGGGCTATAGGCAGTCATATGGGGGTATCGGCTGGCATATGGGGGTGTATAGGTAGTCAGAGTTGGTGGGGGGCTATAAGGTAGGTATATGGGGGGCTATAGGTAGGCATATGGGGGGTATAGGCCAGGCATATGGGGTTAAACAGGAAGGCATATTGGGACACATGAGTGTATGTAGATGTGGGTGTCTAATTAGGTAGCATATGTGGGGGCTATATTAGGCATATGGGGGCTATAGCAAGTTAAAGGGGGGCTATAGGCAGGCATATGGGGGGGCTATAAGCAGGCATATGGCGGGAGTTATAGGCATGCATATGGGGTGGGCTATAGGCAGCATATGGGTCCATAGTCAGGCATTGGTGGTGCTATATGCAGGCAAATGGGGGGCTAAGGCAGTCATATGGGGTAGTAAAATAAGAAAGCCCTATACTTACCCTCGGTCCACGCTCCCCCCAATGTGCCGCTCGCTCCGGTCTGCTGCTCTCCCTGCAGCCTCGTGCGCTCAGCGCCGGCGGCGCGGTGATGTGACGTCACCGCGCGCGCGCCCACTTGACACAGAGGTGCTCGCGCAGGGGGAAGTAGCAGAGCGGAGCGATCGGACCGCTCCGTCCTGCAACTACCGAGCAGCCGCTGCCTCTGAAACGCTTGGCTGTGGGGCCATGGCGTTCAGAGGGAGTATTCGTCGGGCCCCGCAGCTCCCGCCCGCCGATGTGGAAACTGTTAAGTTCACTGCCGGCGGGCCAGGAGCGGCATTACCGTGGTAGCGGACACCGTTAGCAGCTGCCCCCCGGGGCTCCCCCTAAGCGCAGGGGCCCCGTAGCAACTGCTAACCCTGTCCTAACCCCCGGTAGTACCCACTGTGTAAACACCTACACTTAACAACAGCTCAAACAACAATTAGAGAAAGTGGTATCTAAAATATAACATTTTATTTTCAATAAGATTAAAAAATCATCTATAGAGCAAACAATGACCCATAAACATTTTAATCAAAAGGCACATAAACGGTAGGATATGGTATTGGAACAAATATCACAGTCCCTATTATAATCCTACATATCTACCATAGGTCCCCCTACCAGCAAAATAGGGCAACCGCTCCAATAAAGAGGCGACCACAGTACAGGAACCGTAGCCCTATCTATGCAAAGCCCAATTATACCCTATACTGGTGAGTACAATACAAAATCTCAGTTAAAATAATGACCAAACTATGTTGAGCGATTTATTACGAACAAAGTTGAAATCGGCAACGGTATTTTACGCTTATCCGATTTTTGTAGATCACGCGATAATTTAGGTTAAATCCTGCCATAATCTATTAAGAGCGCGCCAAATTCTACGCAGCCTGTCATTTGGCGGCCAGCAATCAGCTTTCAGAATAAAGCAGGTGAGCTTGTGTGCGACGTCATGACTGGGGGGGATGTGTATGTTCGATTGGCCTGGAAAAAATCACATGACCTCGTTTTAACATAGAACAGCCTTCCTGTTCTATGATCAGTGTCTGTCAATCGCTCATAGGCATTTAGGACGTGCGCTCTGCCTCTGTCCAAACAGCTCACAAATTATCTATTTCTTCAAAAAGCTCTACTGTTATGCTGAGATCCTTACAACTTAGTTAGATCAGAATTTGAAGATTCATGTATTAGTTAGAGAATTTATAAAGAGCATCTACCACTTAAAGTCACTGAGGGAGAGCGGGTGGGAAGGGGGGGGCGGGTCCCAGTGTGGCGACCACAGACAAGCTCTTTAAAGATACTGGAAATAGTTCACCAAACTTAGATGTAGACATTTCACTGCAATAGCTTTATTATTAACAGTTTCTATTGAAATATTTCCTGAAATTGGGTGCATGCCTGAACATATATAATGATAATCAACATCTATTCTAGTAACTGCAGGTCTCTATTTGTTAGGTGCAAAACTCCACTTTAATTATCAGTATACTTTCATATAGGTGTTCTTTTCATTTGCCCCATTCAGCTTTGTTGATATAGCCACCTGCAGTTAATTAGAATCCAGATATTTTTGTAGTCAGCACAAGTATGAATATGTGCCAAAAATACCTTGTATTATCAGAATACATTACAGATAACGTTTTTTTACACTTGGCGCAGTACCGATATGTTCATGTGAGGCACCTTGCACTTAAATGTTAATAACAGCATTTTTGTAGGTCACCACAGGTGATGAAAGGTGCCAAAAATACCTTTTATTATCCGAAAACATTTACAGAAACGTGTTTTTTTCACTTTGCGCAGTAACAGCTTTGTTGATGATAGAGCTACTTGTGCAGTTAAATGTGAATAACAGCAATGTTTTGTAGTCACCACAGGTGAATTGACAGTTGCCAAAAATACCTTTAATAGCCGAATACATTTCAGATACGTGTTTTTTCACATTTTTGGCGCACTACAGCTTGTTCATTGAGGCACCTTGCACTTTAAATTGTGAAAACAGCAATTTTGTAGTCACCACAGGGTGAATAGAAAGGTGCCAAAAGTACCTTTTTAAATTATCCGAATACATTTCAGATACGTGTTTTTTTCACTTTTGTCAGTCAAGCATTGTTTTGATAGATCTACTTTGCAGATAAATTTGAATCCAGCAACTTTAGTCTAGTCACCACAGTTTGATAGTGCCAAAAAATACCTTTTATTATCTGAATACATTTCAGATACTATTTTTTTCCACTATTGTTCGAGGTCAATTTTTGTTGAAAGATCTACTTTGCAGTTAAATTTGAATCCAGCAACTTTGTATGTCACCACAGGTGTAACTGATAGTGCCAAAAATACCTTTTTAATATTCCGTATATTCATTTCGAGACAGAGGTGTTTTTTTCACTTTTGGTCAGTCAAGCTTTGTGATCAGATCTACTTTGGCAGTTAAGATTTGAATACCGCAATTTAGTAGTCACCACGTGAATTGATAGGTGCCTCAAAAATACCTTTATTATCCTGTATACAGTTTCAGACAGGTGTATTTTTTTTCACTTTGGTCAGTCATGCTTTGTTCATGAGAGCTACTTTAAGTTAAATTTGAATACAGCAATTTAGTAGTCACCACAGTGAATTGATAGGTGCCAAAAAATACCTATATTAATCCGTATACATTTCAGATACGTGTTTTTTTCAACTTTTGGTCAGCTCAAGCCTTTTGTTGATAGATTTTACTTTGCAGTAAATTTGAATCCCAGCAATTTTTTTGGGGGGGGGGGGGGGGGGGGGGGGGGGGGGTTTAACTTTGTAGTCACCACAGGTGTAATGATAGTGCCAAAAATACCATTTAATATCCGAATACATTTCAGACAGTTTTTTTTTTTCACTTTTGGTCAGTCAAGCTTTGTTGATCAAGATATACTTTGCAGTTAAATTTGAATCCCACAATTTTTTTTTGTTTTGATATGAGGGGATTGAGAATAGCTTGTGAATTGCTCGTCTTTTAATAAGAGACTTTCCAAAACCAACTCTTCCATAACTTCTCAAATTTTTATATTTCGAACATGGAGTGAAATTCAGGTGGTAATGCGAGCAAAGAGGGGGTACGGACATGGAGGTGAGATACAGAGAAGGTGCACCTTCCAGTGCTGGCGACAACACGCCATGCACAGCAGATCGTCAGTTGGCAGGACCGTCTGGCCTGTCGATCGCTGGGTCAGGGCCCTGTTAATACTCATTAAAAAACACGTCGCCAATCTGTCTTCAGTGGTTAATGCAACCTTGCGTACCCAGCCCAAAAAAATTTTCTTACCGTCCTCCACGTCCTCCCAGTCACGGCCACAAATGTCGTCGATCAGCATCATCTAGCATCCATCCAACATGAGCAGCCCAAAGTGTCGAACTCGTGACCCACCACTGTGAGATAAACCATTTTCATGAAGACCTCTTTGATACAAAATGCGGTTGGGGTCAGAAGGCATGTTAGACAAAGATCAAAGAGTCCAAAGAGGATGATTTTGTCTGCTCTGAGACGCCCAGATAACTGATGCCATCAGAGGAGGAGATGGAAGGCCGGTCAAATGGCAAAAATCCCGGGCGGTCGGCAATGCCTTGCAGTCCCTCTTGCTTGAAGCCCGCAGCGTCCTGATGCAGAATGTCAGGGACGACGAAGTCACCTGTGTTGATGATGATGATGACGACATTTCGGATCCACGTGGTCTTTCGGGCAGAATTTGCTTGCGAGCGCTCATCACTGGACGAGGAGGAAGACGATGGGGTAAGTGTCAGTAGGTTTTCCCCCTCAAAAAGGGAGATGGCGGTCGCAGAAGTCCGCTGATTGAATCCGCCAGCCACGGTCAGCGGAAAACCCCGCTCCTCTCGCTTATCGCCGTCAAAAGGTCAGACCTCTCAATTCCTGGGCCATACTTAGACAAGCCACTGATTCACGCCAGCATGTCATATGCCGCGGCCTTTGCCGAAAACGCATAAGTAAAGGCAAAATTTAGGTGTTTAAACCACCCCCAACTTGTTTTTTAGTAAACATGCAGCGAATGAATGATTTGGGAAAGGGGAAGGCAACCCCTTGGCCAAAAAAAGACCAGACCAAAGGGGGCCTCCAACCACTGTCACACCCTCTGTTTTCCCTTTTCCTCCTCCCCCACCCCCAAGCTTTCCCCTCAGCTCCCCGGGGTCTCCCCAGAGCCCGGGTTTCCAGGGTTTCAGCTCCGTTTAAGCCCCCACCGTTGCCCGAGAAACCCCCCAAGAAAACCACCAGGAGCCCCATACTCCCCCCTTCTCCTTCCCCCAGTTTGACGACCTGCACGCCGTCCCGGGGGGGGGGCCAAAACCCAATTTTTGGGGGCCCCCCCCCCCAAGGTATTTTGTCTTCCAGGTTTGGGAGCAGAAGAAAAACCCCTTTTAACCCAAACCCACCCCAAAAGCCAAAAGCCTGAATGTCGGCATTGCCGGGCTTTTGGCCTTGGAAATGTTGCCTTTCCGTCTGGTGGACACAGATGGGTTCTGCCCCCGTCAGGGCCCCTTTCCCGGGCCCCAATACAGATCCCGAGCAGGCTTTCTTTGCCAGAAAAACCCGGGTCCTGCGTCTGGGGCCGGGAGAAAAGTCCATAGACCCCCAAAATTTGGACTGAAAAAGCAGGGCCCAAAGGGCCCGCTATATCTTTTGTGACAGCCCCATGGGTGTGTGGGTGTGTGTTTCTGGGGGTGAGGGTTTTGGGGCTCTCAGGCTAGGCGCCCGCTCTTCAAAAACCGCGGGGGGGGGGAATGATCCCGGGCTTTTTCCCCCCAAAGGGGTCCTTGGGGTTTTTCAAAATGCCCAGAAAAACCCCAGGCCGTTTTGAAAATTAATCTGTTTTTTGGGGGCCCGCCCCACACACAGGTCAGGAGCTGGGGAATGCTCTCCGAAACCCGGGAACCCGAGCGCGGGCCCCTGGGTGACAAGGGAACCTTTTTTCCGGGCAAGGGGTGGGCGAAAGGGAAAAAAATCTGCGGCCCCCCCTTAAAAATCGGTAGGCTGGAGCACACCCCCTTGCCTTGCACATTCTTTAAAAACACCTTGTCGCCCCAGAAATTTCGAAAAAAAGGCTACCCGGGTTTTGGGAAACTCCCTTGTTTGGGAAGGCTCGGGGTTTATGATTTTCGCACTTTCCCCCCTTTTTCCGCACATGCTTCGTCTGGGCCTTTGGCTGCTTTTCCCTTACAGCGTAGCTCGGCCCCCCCCCGTCAACTGTTTCATTGTTGGTGGAAAACACGCGGGTTTTTCCCACCCCCCACTTGCTTCGGCCGTTTGTGGCAGCGCTCAATCCCGTTTACGCGGGTACGAAGGGGACAAGGGCCCTGACAAGCGGGCGGTGGGGCCCAGGGGTGTTGAGCCACCGAGAGTGGAGGCAGGTGAAAAAGGGGGGCTCTGCCCATCCTTGCCTTGGTTTTGAAGAAGCCACCAAAATGGTCAGTGCGGACAATCCCCTTTTGTCAGCTTGGCATTGTGGTGATCTTGTTCTGGAACGATCTTTTGGGACACCCCTAAAACCAACAGGCCCCGGGCCAGCGATGGAGGAGGAAAACGGAAACACAGATGCGGCCAGAGCCTTTTCTCCATCGAATCCAAAAACCCCCGGGACATTTTCCCTAAATTTTTTATCGGTCTTCTTTAGGCAGTGGTTCGGGGACCAGGGCTTTTTGAAAAGGGTGGCGCCTCCTCCCAGGGGGGCATATTCGGCAAGTCGGGGCCCTTGTCCCGGGGGAAAAGTGGAGGAGGAGGAGGAGGTTTTTCCTAGACCACCGACTTTAAACCGACGCCCACCCCTTGGAAAGAGGTTGGCGGGGAATTTGAGGGGAGGGGGAAAGGTTCAGTTTGTTTGTGCCCTCGCCCCCAGAGGTTGGGAAACCCAAGGCTCCCTCTTACAGAGTTTTTTGGGATGCTCCTTTTCCCTTTTCCAACATGATCCTGGGCTTTAAGGCCATAAAAAAATGAAAAAAAGCAACTGGGGGGCCCCCATCCTCCTGGACCCCCCGGGTACAAAAACCAAAACTCAGAAATTTTCCCTTTCCAAACTCCCCAAAATTGGGAAGAGAAAATTTGCGGGAAATGGAGACCTTGCTGATTGATCAACTGGGACTTTCTGTTGCGTTTTGCTTCCCCGTTCCTCAAATGTCAGGGGTTGGAACAAAAATCAGCGAAGACGCATTTAGATGTCCCAAAGTAGCAGTGGGGGCAGCAGCAGCAGCAGGAAAAGGGTGGCGGGAAAAACCTAATGGTGCCCTCTGGCAATCTTTATTTACCACCTAAACCAACGCATGCAAAAACAGGGCCCCATCCAACACAAGGGACCGGGAAAAACCCATGGTGAAACGACAATCTGCGTTAAACCCCGGGATGTTTTTGTAATTTTTTTCCCGGAAACCCCAATAGACTTTGGGGTTTCCCAAAAATTTGGCAAATTGGCCCGAAGCTCGTTGCCCAAAAGAATAGAGGTTTTTTGTCCTGCCAGCACCCCAGCGTCATATCTGAGCGGCCCTTTTCCAGCCAGCTGGGGAGTCATTCAGCAAACGCATCCGGTTTTTCCACAGTTTAATTGGATCATTTGACTTTCACAAGAGGGAATCAGGCATGGATTTGATGATGTTTTTTGGCCCCCAAATTTTCCCCAAAAATTGGTCACTGATTAGTTGCCGGTCTCTTCAAATTCCTCTTCAACAGAAATGCTCCTCTTAAAAAACTTTTTTTTAAAAATGATCATTTCTTACTGCAATTTTTATTTCTGGGTTTCCCCAACAGTTCTTTTTGCTGGTTTTGTTTGGGGGAGGAGACCCAATAAAAGACAGAAAGGGTTTTAATGAAAACACCGTTTTTTCCCAAATTTTTTCCCACTTTATCTTTAAAAATTTTTCCCGCATTCCCCTTGGGTTTTTTGGAGGTAAATTTGTTGCTGTGAGATACAGCTATAATTATGGTCCTTTGGAACGGGAAATGTGGCTTCTTAAGGGGCCCTTTTCTCCACCCCAAAATTTTTTTTAATAGTGGTGAGAAGTCTTATTTAAAATTTTTTTTGGGGTCATTTTGCTGTAATTTTTCAGCAATAATCATGGCCCTTTGGGGAAAAAAAAATGTGGCTTAAGAGTGGCATTTCTCCCTCAAAATTTTTTAAACAGGGCTGAAAAGGGTAACTTTTTAAAATTTTTTGGGGGGTTCATGCTGCTTTGAAATGCAGCAAAAACTACGGGTCCTATTCTAAAAAAATGTTTTTTCCTAACAAAATTTTGTTCTTCAAATTGTCAAAAGTGGCTCAAGGGTTTGTTTTAAATTTTTTGGGGGGCATTTTGCGTGACATGCAGCTATACTAAGGTTATTATAAAGAAAAAATGTTGTTTCAAACGGGAACATTTTTTTCCCTTACAATTTTTAAAAAAGTGGCTCAAGGGTCTTTGCTTAAATTTTTTGGGGGGCCCTTTTTGCTGTGACATGCAGTTTATTTTTACCAGGTCTTATTATAAAAAAAAGGTTGTTTCTAACGGGACATTGGGTTTCTTCACAATTGCCCAAAGTGGCTCAAGGGTCATGTTTTGTTTTTTTGGGGGGCATTTTGCTGTGCATGCACCCAACCCTACGGGTCCTTTTTAAAAAAATGTTTTTTTTCCAAACAGACATTTGTTTTCCCAAAATTTGTAAAAAGTGGATCAAGGGGTCATGCTTTGAATTTTTGGGGGCATTTTGCTGTGACATGCAGCTATACTACAGGTCCTATTAAAAAAAATATGTTGTTTCTAACAGACATTTGTTCTTCTCAATTGTCAAAAGGGGCCCCATGTGTAAATGTTTTTGCTGTAAAATGCAGTAGACTGCGGGGTTATTTTTAAAAAAAATTTTGGTTTCTAACGGGAATTTTTTTCTTCCCCCAATTGTCAAGGGGCTAAAGGGTTTTGGTGTTTTGTCAAAAAACAGGAATGGTAGGGACATTTTTGGGGGACACATATTGCAAAATGACTTGTTTGTGCAAGATCTTTAACATAGCTAGCAATCCCTGTATTGAGACAACCCATTTAATACAATTAAAAAAGAGAAAAAAAGACATGGTGGGATTCCATCCTATTTTAAAAATGTGTTTTCTAGAATTAAACTACTAAAAAACTTGCATGTACAAAATAGCTGGTAAAAAAAATTCCTCTAAATTGTACAAGGGAGGTACAGGAAGACTTGACCAGATGTAGGTTATTCAGAGGACATGGAGTATGGAGCACGGACAGAGAACAAAGAACAGAGACATTTTCCTCCAGCACGTTGAGTAAAATGAGAAAAAGAATGCCAAGAAAAAGGGCACCTGGGTGGAACAGGAGCGTTAACCACCAGTATTTCCAAGTGAAGCTCAATTGGTCCGCACTCATACGGAGGGGCAAGCGCTACCCAGGTCTTGACTGTGTACTGAGGAAGGCTGGAGGTCTACTCACACTTCCGCACTCTGCTTCAGCACGACTGTTTTCGTTGCTGTGTCATAAGGGCATTTTTACCGTGTAAATAGATGACGGACGCCAGCCTGGGCTCTCACCGCACCCACTGTAACTCCGGCCCTGGCAGCTGAACCTGCGTGTTAATAGATGACAGACGCTAGCCTGGGCTCTCACCGCACCCACTGTAAGTCTGGCAGCTGGACCTCCGTGTTAACGCAAATTGCACTGGACTCAAATTGCACAATTTGAGGCTTAAAATTTTCTGGGGCTGGAGTCACTATGGGGTCGCATCATTTGATCTCCAGGGGAGTCTGTCCCTAATCACTGAAGAAGGATTTGGAGGAAAAATGAAACCATTGAATTGATTGGCTGAATCACTCTCAGAAGCCAGGAGGGCAAATGTCTTCTCAACTAAGAAGTGTTTTGGGGATGATTAGGACATTTTTTATTACTTATGGGGTGTGCGGACGAATTAACACATCTACACGTGTAAAAAATACCTTTAAAAACTGCAGGAAGGGGTGTATGTTGTATGTTATCACACTTGAAAACGATGATAATAATGTAAAACTATAAATAAAACTTCCCTAAATAAATTCTGTAAACAAATGTCAGTTACCAAAAATATACTAAGTGACAGTCACTGTACAAAATAGCATAGTGCCACTTTGTGATTTGTGGGTCAAACGGGTTTAGGGGTCATGCTGTCGCCCAGGACAGGTCTAGTCTATGTCCAGTGAAACTAAAATGGTGGTTGAAAGACTCCTTTTTCCGGCACTTTTTAATCTGGGGTCATGCCTCATGCTGCGTTCCAGGACAGGGATATTCAATGTCCAGTTCAAGTAAAATGATGGTTCAAATCATACTGCCTTCTGGCACTTTTTAATTTGTGGGTCATGCAGGTTTAAGGGTCATGCTGTGGTGCAAGACAGGGATAGTGAATGGTCTGTGATTTTTTTTCTGTGGCTTTTATAACCTAAGTGTGTTGCCTAAGATGTAGCACATATCCATTTGTTGTGGATGTTAATTTCAGCTTCTCCAGCCCTGTTTGGGTGTAAGAATGAAGGTGTTGTTCCTCTCCCATAGACTTTAATGGTCATCGGCGATAATCTATTATCGACTATCGGATATCTTATTGATAATTGCCGATATCGACTATCGACCCGATGACGATAGTCAACGTAATCGCTCATCACTAGTCCCAACATGTTTCTACCTTACTTGTGGCGTCATCAGGGGACTGAAAATAGCCAGTAACTGAGAATAAAGCTCGGTTACTGTTATACTAAGGCGCACCATAGCCCTCCGTGATATCGGAGCCATATGCTCCTAGATGTCTTGGTTCTTTGGCCTCATATAACAGTAACCGAGCTTTATTCTCAGTTACTGGCTATTTTCAGTCCCCGGATGACGCCACAAATAAGGTAGAAACATGTTGGGACATTATTGTTAACTGAGATTTTGTATTGTACTCACCAGTATAGGGTATAATAGGGGCTTTGCATAGTAGGGCTAGGTTCCTGTACAGGGTCGCTCTTTATTGGAGCGGGTGCCCTATTTTTGCTAGGTAGGGACCTATGGTAGATATGTAGGATTGTAATAGGGACAGTGATATTGTTCCAATACCATATACCTACCGTTTTATGTGCACTTTTGATTATATGTTTCGGGTCATTGTTTGCTCTATAGAGATTTTTTAATCTTATTGAAATAAATGTTATATTTTAGATACACTTTCTCCTAATTGTTGTTGACCTAAAGAAATCAGCCAGAATATCAGGAAGAGAAGTGTGGACTTTCACAAGTCTGGTTCAGTGCCTCATTCATCTGTACAAACAATTATATGTAAGTGCAAACAAGACGGGAATGTCCAGCCATCATACCGCTCAGACGGTTTCTGTGTCTCAGAGATAAATGTGCTTTGGTCTGACATGTGCATATCAACCCAAGAGCAAAAGCAAAAGACCTTGTGAAGATGCTGGCGGAAGCTGGTAAGATTGTGTCATTATCCACAGTGAAACGAGTACTGTATCAACATGGGCTGAAAGGCCACTCTGCCAGGAATAAGCCATTACTCCAAAAGAAACCTATAAAAGCCAGATCAATGTTTGAAAATGCACACATGAACAAAAACCTACATTTTTGGAGACATTTTCTGTGGTCTGAAGAAAATAAAATTGAACTGTTTGGCCATAATGACCATCATTACTTTTGAAAGAAAAAGGAGGGTGGCAGCATCATGTTGTGTGGTTGTTTTACTGCCGGAGGGACTGGTGCACTTCAAAAAATAAATGGCATCTTGAAGAAAGAAGATTATGTGGCAATACTGAAGCAACATCTCAAGACATCAGCCAGGAAGTTAAAGCTTGGGCAGAAATGGGTCTTCCAAATGGACAATGACCCGAAGCATACTGCCAAACTGGTTACAAAGTGTCTTAAGGATAACCAAGTCAATGTTTTGGAGTGACCCTTACAAAGTCTTGATCTCAATCCTATTGAAAATTTATGGGCAAAGCTCATAAATTGACCTAAAATGGATAAGGTTTATTCTGATTTCATGTCAGATAGTAAGAAAAACATCCATATGTGTCTTTTTATATAGTGTATGTAAACTTCTGGTTTCAACTGTACATCTAGTATGATGATCATTTTGAGATCAGGAATGTAACATTGTTTAGGGCAGATTGGTTCATGTTTTATGGGCTCCTAAGTCTTCATCTATAGGGGGAAACAAAGTCTAAAAATTACCAGTAACTCCCACTTCACTTACATCTTTCCCTACCTTTGGTTAAGGTGAACAAAGATGTCAGTTGTACCACTTCCTGTCTGGGGCATGAAATGGTTAAATGAGAAACATGGCGGCAATGGAAGCCTTCATAACCGATCTGCACACTGCGATCTTGTCGTGGGAGTGCCAATTGGATTAAGAAATGGCATATAATGGCTCCATTCCCTGCTGCTACTGGTAGGTGTCAGCTGCAATAAGCAGCTGACATCAGTCTTCTATGTAGCCGGATTGTGGAGCAATCCTTCCAATTAGACCTTTATAAACCCTATGACGTACTAATACGTCAAATGTCAGTAAGGTGTTAAAGGGAACCTATCACATTGAAGAAGCCATCTGATCTGCTGGAAGCAAGTTATAGAGCAGGGACTGCCGAGCACATTGATTAATACAATGTAATTTTGTGGGGAAAGATTCAGTAGAACTTGTATTTTATTAATCGAAATCCCTAATTATTTTATTCATGTAAATCATGCTAATTATGTAACTATATTAAAATGACAAAGGCATTGGAGGCAAATCACTAGGATATGCCAATAGTGTCCAATCAATGAGCATTCCACCACTGTGGTCCCAAAAAAAGTCTAGTGCCCAGGCTTGGACTGGTCCACAGGGAAAGCAGGGGAAACCCCCACTAAGAATAGTAGACCTGTGACTGCTTTTCAGGGAGAAAGGCAAGACACAAAGTGCAAGAGTCATGCAGTCATATACAATGACCGTAGGATTGGCCCCAAGAATCAACTCCACTGGTGGGCCCCAGGCACCCCAGTCAGACATTGGCTGTATCCCTCTGTCTGCTGACAGTTCCACTCTGCTATTTTCTCATGGGCTATAACGGTTGTAGTAGTAAATGGGGTCATAATGGTCAGATCCCACCAGACATTAATGACAAATCCTAGCAGCATTGTATTATAAGTGGTAATGCAGGTAGTGTGGTATTCTCTGGGGGGTACGTTCCACCAAAATCCACCTGGACGTGGAAAGTGCAACAAAGTCCTGTGAAAAGCCTATTTGCTGAAATGTGATGGTTTTATGATTTTCTGCTCCATGATAAAGCTTTGAACACTTAGGGGGACATGTATAAAGATCAGCGCGTCGAAGCGCCTGTTTTCACGTTTTTTCTGTGAAAACTGCGCCTGATGTATGTCGGCGCCGAAGTGCGCTCATAAATGCGGGGCAAACTTCGACGCCTCTGACAGACAGACCACATTGAAATTGGTCTGCCTGTCGGAGCTTTAATGCGCCTCACTTTGCCGACCCGCATTCATACATGCGTCGGTGTTTTCTAATGTGGTGTGTCCCACTCCAGAACACCCACAGCACGCCCCTTTATTTTAGGCGCATTCGAAATTGGCGAAGCTGTCGCCTAATGCACCTAACACATAGGGGATGTGCGTCCGACAGCGGAGCTGGCACCGAGAGGTGCATTATACGCCAGAAAACCGGCGAACACGGTGATCATACATGTCCCCCTTAAAATGGAAATACTTTACATTTTTTGGCACTTAAAATTTCCTAGCGATTCAGCATTTTCTGATAGACTTTCCAACATTTTGTTCTTCAATGCTTTGCTATTTCCATTGTTTCTGTTTGCTGTTAACATTTGTAGTTTTCATTCAGTAGCTGCAACCCTCTGGACCTTGTCTAATTTAGGGTATGTTCACACGTCAGCCCTTTCCAATGGAAAAATCCACCGTGTAATTCTTGCCAGAAATCCAAGGCCGAGGATTTTCACCTCTGATTTGGATGCACGTTAGCCCCAATTCAATATGGCTAACCTGTGTCACTCCTGCCAGAGCAGAATCCAACAAGGTTCCTTTAAAAGAATGGACATGTCCATTTTTTTCTCCTGCACTACAGATTTAAGGTCTGTGATGTGGAGAATCCAATCAAGTAAATTGCCATCGGATTACATGAGGATTTTAATGGGGAATCCAACTCAGAATTCATTCCTAAAAGCTGCAAATTTCTTTGCAGATTTTAGACATGGCCTTTAGATGTGGATTTCATTTCAATTTTGGAAAAGCCATGTCTCAGCGCCTTGGCACGGAATCCAAGTGGATTCCATGTAAAAAAGTGAAGGGTTAATAGCATCGCAGGTCTGAGAAATAGCATATCTTTATATTTACTATTTTTCCACAGGCAAACTTAAACTCTATCAGTTCTCTATCTATAAAACACTAAAACTTAACTTTTATTATGTATAACACTTAACCTCTATACACACTGTTTAAAAACCTGATTTCTAACCTCTCAATTTATCCCTTTCTACTTCTGAAGGAATAACTCCTTTTCTATTATCAAGTCTGGTGGAGCCCCACCTATTAACAGGAAAACCTTATATATACAGTAATTTACTAACTCCAGTAAGGGATCCCAAGCCTCCTACTTGGGCAGTCATCCCTAATCTAATGGACATAAAACATATAAGGTTTCCTCGTGATACCCTCTGCAGAGGGTAACACTTGTAGACAGAGGTGAGAAATCACAATTTAAAAAGTCATGCCTGACCTCCCCAACATGTTTCACCAGCTAAACTGGCTTCATCAGGGGTTAGAGATTAAGTGTTATACATAATAAAAGTTACGTTTTAGTGTTTTATAGATAGAGAACTGATAGAGTTTAAGTTTGCATATGGCAAAATAGTAAATATAGTGATCAAAAGTCACTGTTCTCTTGCGAGATTCCCATTTTTTGGAGACTATTTGACATAGCATATCTTTGGCGCAAGGCATATCTTTGGCGCGTTCAAAAGTGCCGTGCCTGGCACAAGTTTTGGCGTACGACTTCATAAATCTATAGAACAGGGCTACAACAGTTTTTTGGTGCAAGATACTTGCACTTACTTGAAAAAACTTGCTGTCCCGTTCATACATGTCGCCCTAAGAATTTACTAAAACAGAAATGTTAAGAAAGCCTGTCAAGTCCACCATAAAGGAACACTAGAAAAGCAAATACATTTCACAAATATCATAGTTCTGGATGTTCCCTTGACCCCTTCCGGCTACATGATCATAATATGGCTTCTTTATTTTTCCACCTACATAGACATATGAGGGCTTTTATTTTACAGATGTACTTTATAATGGTTCCATTGATCGTACCAAAGAATATACTGGGAAACGGCAAATTCTAATTTAGATAAAATGTGAAAAAACATACTTGTGACATGTTTGTGGATGTTTTGTTTTACGCTGTTCATTCTTCAGTATAAATGATGCATTATCTATTTTCTGCAGTTTGATACGATTCTGGCACTACCAAACATGTAGGTTTTTGGCTATGTTTTAGTACCGTTAAAGAAATCCAAACATTTTCTATTTTTTAAATTTACGCTGCAGCACCATTTTCTACGACCTATAACTTTTTGGACTTCCACCTATGGACCTAAGTGAAGGTGAATTTTTGGCAACCTGAAGTGTATTTTTTATTGGTACTATTTTGGGATAGATGCAACTTTTTCGAGCACTGGTATTCCAATTTTTTTTTCTTCTAAAGTGTTCAGTGTGTGAGATAAATGAGTGTACCGAGCGGGATTGTGGCACAATCCCACTACATAGACCCTTACCAATTCTATGATGAACTCACACATCACATGTCATTAAGGGGTTAAAGGGAACCTATCACATTGAAGATGCCATCCGATCTGATGGCAGCATGTTATAGAGCAGGGAATGCTGAGCACATTCATATATTATTTTTTGGGTAAAATATTCAGTAGAACTTGTAGTATAAGTATTTTATTCATTTGAATCCCTGCTTATTCTGCGATAAGGAGTCCAGTAGGTGGTCTAATCAGTGATTGGCAGCCATCTCTGTATATACACTCATACAAGGAAGGCTGTAAATCACTGATAACACCGTCTACTTGATTCCTTATACCAGAATAAGCTGGGATAAAATACAAGTTCTACTGAATCTTTCCCCACAAAGCCATATCTCAATCTGCTCAGCTCCACCTTCTCTGTAACCTGCTGCCAGGAGATCAGATAACATACAGTGCCTTTGGTCCCCTTGAACTCTTCAACCTTTTGTCACATTTCAGGCTTCAAACATAAGGATATAAAATTTAAATTTTTTTGTGACGAATCAACAACAAGTGGGACACAAGTGGGAAGTGGAGCGAAATGTATTGGATATTTTAAACATTTGTAAAAAAAGAAAAAAACCTGAAAAGTGGGGCGTGCAATATTATTTGGGCACTTTACTTTCAGTGCAGCAAACTCACTCCAGGAATTCAGTGAGGATCTCTGAATGATCCAATTTTGTCCTAAATGACTGATGATAAATATAATCCACCTGAGTGTAATCGAGTCTCTGTATAAATGCACCTGCTCTGTGATAGTCTCAGGGTTCTGTTTAAAGCGCAAGCGACTTGCAGCTGTAATCGCAGCAAAAGGTGGCCCTACAAAGTATTAACTTGGATGGATGGAAAGAGCTGAAAACTTCTGTTCACAAAACGCTCTCCATCCAACCTCACTGAGCTCCAGCTGTTCACAAACGCTCTCCATCCAACCTCACTGAGCTCCAGCTGTTTCCAAGGAAGAATGGGCAAGAATTTCAGTCTTTCGATGTGTAAAACTGATAGAGACATACCCCAAGCGACTTGCAGCTGTAATCGCAGCAAAAGGTGGCGCTACAAAGTGTTGACTTAAGGGGGCAGAATAATTTTGCTCATCCCACTTTTCAGTTTTTTATTTTTTACAAAAGTTTAAAATATCCAATAAATTTCGTTCCACTTCACAATTGTGTTCCACTTGTTGTTGATTCTTCACAAAAAAAAATAAAAATGTTATATCTTTATGTTTGAAGCCTGAAATGTGGCAAAAGGTTGAAAAGTTCAAGGGGGCGGAATACTTTCGCAAGGCACTGTATGTTCAAAGTGTTAAAGGTCCCTTTAACTGGAGATAATGGTGACAAAGCAGTGATTGTCAGGTCAGACATTTATCGCCCCTCTTTCTTGTCACTAATCCCATTACTGGCACTATGGTTAGTCTCTTTCCAGCCTGAAATAGCTGAATAATATAATGCATTTAACTACACGGCATATGGAGGCAAGACAGACCGAAGGTTTATTGTCCGAAGGATCAGCAGCCAAGTCTGCTGTTGAAAACTTGGCTTCAGATGTAGCCAAAGAATTTGATCTGTGATTTTATAGCGAGTGACAGAGTGAACTATATTGTGATAAACAGACATCTCTCTGCCAGTCATTTATAATTTTGTAAGTAGAGATCAACAATTAATACACAACTCATCCATATGTTATGTAACAGGTTTTGACACGAGACGGTCTTTCTGCATTCCAGGTACCTAAAATTAGCTGGTAACTGGATTAAGCAAGGTAAAAATTCCTGAAAAGACTTCAGAGTGAATTGCATACATTGCGAAATAAACAAGCAAAGATCATTATAATACAGTGGTCCCCCAAGTTACAATGGCCTCACGATACAATATTTTCAACATACTATGGTCGTTACTGGGACATTGTATATTGAAATCACACTCACCATACTATGCCCAGACACTTTTGATCTGTGGCTCATGTGATTTATGGAAGATCCAACCATTTATCGTGAACATTTTAGTTATAAAACATCTCTATTACTGAAGTGCAGGCAGTGATTGGTGGTCTAGTAGCGTCTCTCTACAGTACAGTGCGGGACTAAATGTCCTGTACTGCTCTTTACATGTGCCGGGATGAGCGGCTCCTTTGGGCACTAGGTAAGGGCCACATGTTCTTCTTTTCTGGTACATTGGGCGACATGTGTGAACGGGGCTGTACCAGAAGTCTGGCGTCTTTTTAGCAAAATTGGAAAGAATTCACACTTACAAGGTGTTTCAGCTTCCAGGTCCCAGGGTAAGGATGAATAAGGGACACAGCTCAATCCAGGATTGACCCCCAAGCTATGAACACAGACTAGAGGCTGGCCTCGTGTCTTATAACTGTCCAGGTTTCTCCCGCCTCTCTCATACTTGCCTACTCTTTTACTGGCTGAAATTATGATGATGTAGGCGGACCATTGATTGTCTGATGAGGGTTGTGGCGTACTACTGCCACAAGATGGCAATCACGGACTGCGCTTCTGCTTTGGGCAGATAAATTAAAGAGTATTTTGTGGGAGGGGGGGGGTCATAGTTTATCAGGTATCCGGGACAGCTGCATATACAATCCTGGGCCATAAAGACATAGGGCCCATGTTATCTAAACATTGCAGTAATTAACCAGGCAAAGGGCTGGGGGTGAGACTCTGCAGACCCAGGCTAGAAATTCCTTTCACACAGGAGGGGGGGGGGCTGATGACTCACACTCTGAGACATGGATCAATGATGAATTAAAATACATTGAATTTTCAGTGTATGACATTACAATGCTATTATTTCTTCTGCCACAGCATTGGCAATGGCCCATGGTAACTGAGTGGCCCCATTTCACTATTTGCTCTAGGGCCCAGAAGCTTCAAGTTACGCCTCTGGTACAAAGCCACTATGCGACTATCTACAAAAACTCCTTATGTGTACTCCAATCCTTCTGTCGTGTCTTAGTTCCTTATATCTGTAATGTAGGTTTACATGATGCAGGGGTAAAATTAAAGTGTAAAAGGCTATATCCACACTATTCTTGTGATGAACATTCAGAATGTATTTCTATACCTCATATATATCTAACGTGCCCATAAACTATTATTGGAGTGTCCTTTGGCTGGCAGACCTTGGCCACAAAGGTACTGAAAAGCATATACTATACTTTCCAACACAGTGTTATCATATATAAATGTGACTGAATGGGATGCAGATGAACAGTGGGGCATATGCTAACTTCCACATCCTGACACACAGAGGGTGGTGGTATGCACCTAAGTAGTGCTTACAAATCAGTCCCTGTTTAGTTCTACACTTGTAAAGAAATTCAAGTTTGGGACATTAATTTTACTAACTTTAGGTTAGGGTTTTTAGGCCATTGTATGATTACTTTATCACTCCGAAGCACTTCCGGGTCCACTAATTCCATCACAAGACATCACTTCCGCTTCGACATCACTTACGGCCAGTGTTAGACTGAGGTTGTGTGGATCTATCAGAGGACATATGGATGGTTAACTAATCATTGCACCTCTGAAATATTAGGTGTACATTATTGCGTCAGAGCCTGGGACGACCAGAGGAGCCCTTGCTTCTCTGGTGGACAAGTCCAATCCTGCTTTTGGCCTAATGTACTGTGGGAGCAGAAGTGATATTGAAGCTGAAATGACATCTGAACAATGGCACTATTGGATCCAGAGTAGATATTAGTGGTAAGTTAACCCGAAAAAGGCGTAAAGCCCCTAACCCTTACTCAGGGTTTGGGTTACAGTCAGGCATTTTGGTGCCCTATGCAAGTAGGGCTAATGGCTTCCCTCTACCCCTTTGAAAAAATGTAAATCCCTGGCCCTAATCTGATGCAAGCGGCCTATGCCCTTCCCAGCTAGGTTTAATGGGAAAAAAAACACAAATTAGGGTCTATTAGGATGTATGTATTTAAAATAATATATTATCACTTATACCTCTGTAAGAAATACAGAATTTTGAACAAAGAAATACCTATAAGGTATATTTTGGTATAATGTATATAAAGGTATTTCAATTGTACAATTTAAGATGGAGGCTCTAGCATGTATCACATGGCAGCTTAGACTGGTTGTCCTGATGCCTTTCACTTGCTAATTAAGGTAAAACAATAGGGCACAGGATAACATTTTATAACGTGACTGAAGGTGGAGACTAGAGGTCCTGAGGCCTATAGGTAATGGGGGCAGGTATTGTCTTGGTCTTGGGGTATAAAAGACAGGAGCATGCTGCTCTTTGGCCTTTTTTTGGCTCTTTGTCTTGGGAGGAAGCCAGCAGACACATGGGACACATGGCTTTGCACTGCACAGGGGTGAAGGCCTGGATGGTAATATAACATTGTATTTTGTTATATGATTTGTATCTGTTATTGGTAATTGGTTGTGTAGTGTTTATGTAACATTTGTTTTCTTTCTGTTCCTGTGCATATCCATATTCTTTAATAACCATAAAATCAATTTCATATACTATACAATATACGTTTTTATACGCTTACATTTGTGTCTTTCATTTATTGCACCTAACCTTTCGAATCTAACCCAGTAAGAGGGTGATTGTATATATACAGTATATGTTTGTATGGATACATATTTATTTATGATATTTATATGAATATATATGTATATGATACAGGGAATTTCTTACACCTCTATACAAAGACAAAATAATACCGCAACATCACGATTACATATCACTACCAATAGTGACTGAATAATTACGCAATACTGTTCCTGAATATAAACCATTATACTACTACCAATATTACTATCAAACATTGACTATTTAGTGGTAGATAAAATAGTGGCAGACAAATAGGTGATTACAGTGCAGTTACATACAGTGAATCACATCTGACATCTTCTGTGCCTTGAATCGTTCACTTTCCCTTTTCGTCTTCATCTTGTCCATAACGACTTTTCCCGGCCACAGCTAGGCCCTTCAGAATTTACCATACAAATATCTTAGAAACCTCACTTTTCCAGGACCTCCCAGTCATTCCTACCTGTGCATACATTTTTCATGGGGTGATGGCTTGGGGCTGTATTATGTGTTGGCACTAGGCTGTATAACACAAGAGTTAGGAGAGGGGGTAGAGGCTACAGCTTACATGCTTAATCTTTTGGGGGAGGGGGAAGACATAGGACCAGCCCCCTGAACATTTTGCAGAGGTTGTAGCCTGTACCTCAGGATCCTACTACGAGGCCTAAAGTCAGTCCACTGCACCTCTGCAGCCATTACCTTCAGGGGGTGGAGGGAATAAAGTTTAGTACTGTCATGTTTTTAGTAGTGTTTACATTCTTCTACAGGTTCCATCCTTTCCACTACAGTGGATTTATTAGATTACGTCAGGGTTAAATCCATTGACAAGAAAAGGAGGTAAACAGCCGGGATTGGAGTTATCTCCAGTGCCGGCTGTTGAAGGCAGGTGCCGGCTGTAACTAGCAGCCACCACCTGCCATCCATGGACTGGGCTCAGCACATGAGCCTGCTTCACACTTGCGCTCTCGTACTGACAAGCAGAGCTAGGCACCCAAGTCAATCACCTACCTCTCCCTACCTGTTGTCCCAGCCATGATTATAGTTGTTTTAGAGGTGGTTTTTTGGCAAAATTCAAATCAAAGTATTTGGATTTGGATCAAATTTCACTTTGACCTAAATCCAAAGTGGGCACTATACGTTGGCATACCCTAGTATACTGTGCACTGATATATGTCTTTGTGCATAGATATATAAAATACAATTCAAAGGTAGAGAGAGAATATTCTATACCATATAAATGTCCCTGTTTATAAACACAGCTTTGGTACTTCAGGATAACTCACTAGGAATCTAGGTTTAGAGAACATGTATGTGTGGGTAATGGGAGCTACTTGTCCAACAGTAAAAAGCCAGCATGTGTCTATTATATAATCAATCAAGCTGTCAACATTAGAGTCACACACTTACCAGCACCTTCAGGTGGTTGCATTTTGATGAGCACATTCTGTGTACTTAACCTTAGTAATAGTTAAAAGGAATGGGTCATCAAAAAATGAGTCATTGTTTAAGTCCCATTTTTATGTTAAACATTTTTTAGGAATTTTTGGTTGTTTTTTTATTTTATTTTTCATATCACTTTCAATATTTTTTAATAATTCTTAAGTCTTGCAGTTTTCACTTTGGCCACTAGGCCTTGTTTGCACTGCTTTAACAGCAGTCAGAGATGCTTTACAGCAGTTTCATGCACATAGAAGACTTTAAAACACCAGTCCCCTTTTACTTCTAAAGGGGAGTTTTTTAGTATGCCCACTGGGGAAAAAT
>JAODAL010033709.1:0-45230 GCA_025379985.1 Phyllomedusa bahiana | reverse complement strand
CACCAAGAAAAACACATCCCATCATACTTGCACACCATGTCACCCTGCTTATCTGTAATCTGATTTGCTGGCCGCCAAAATTACAGGAAGCGCCGAAAAAGGTGCGATCTTAATAGATGATGCTCAGATTTTAACCTTAATTATCGCATGATCTGGAAAATTCGATCACCATAAAAACCTTGCCGATTTCAACTTTGTCGATAAAAATCGCTCAACACTAGCGAGGAGCAGGAGCATCTGGACCGGGAGATGATGTCAAAGAGAAACAGCTCCCTTCTGCAGAGGTGGTGGAGCCTTGACTGGCTGCAATGGCATGCATGCCACTGGGCGCTGCTGCTGCTGTTGCTGCGGCGGCAGGATTGACCACCACATCTGAGCCACGTTTCTCCCAGGCCACCGGATGGTGACGCTGCATGTGTTGACGCAGGGCCGTGGTGCCAACGTTAGCTCCCTGGCCACGCTTCACTTTCTGCCCACAGATTCTACATATACCCATATTCGGCTCCTCCGGTGTCTTAGCAAGAACTGCCACACCGCCGAGTATCGGATTTTACCGCCAACACTCCGCACTGAGTGACTACTGCCGCCGCTGCCTCGCTGAGCCCCTGTGCTGCTACTTTCTTGGACCTGCGAAGCGGGTTTTTTACCCCGTGGCCGCTTGGCTCCCGACCTCACACTGCTGCTATCCTGCTGACTCACGGCCACACGACCCACTTGCTGGCTGCGCTGCTGGCTGACGCGCAAGCTGACGCCCTCTTATCCTGACGTTGATGAAGCCCTTGCCTCACCCGGCTCCCAAGTGCGGTCGGCTACATCATCATCTATTTGTGTTTCATCGTCACTAGTGTCCTCATCACCGGTCTTGGTATGCCGAGGCTGACCTCTCACAACATGGCCTCCCATGCCACTCTCCACATCTATACTTTGCCGCCTACTGCAAAAAGCAGGCGATATTGGCCCCATTTCTTCGCTGCCAAGTAGCTGCTGACTGCCCTCCTCAAATTGTTCATCCTCGCTATATAGTGGCGCTGAGCCCAGACCACATAGTAGATCTCTGGCTGAGGGAACCGGATGGGACAGAGGCGGGCTGAGGACAGGTGAGGGCCGCTGACCCGCTCCCGGGCCATGCCAACTAATGGTTGTGTCTGAGGTTCCCACCGACTCTTGGCTGGGGTTGTCAGATGTCATCTGGGAGGAAGAGGATGACCTAGTCAACCAATCAAGAACCCTTGGGTTGCTGAACAACACACGGCCGCTAGATGACAGCGGCAGTTGTGGCCTCACCGAGTGACCCCTGCTGCGACATCCCCTTGCTGTGCTGCGACCTGGGCCTGTTCCAGGAATGTTTGTGCCACTGCCACTCGCAGGTGCAGAGCCTGCCACCTCTCTTTCTGACATACTGTTTGTTCTAAAATGTACAGACACTGTTTGATGATGATATCTGTATATGATAAATATACACCCTGTTTTTGACTCCAAATGAACCCAGTAACAAGCTTGGGTAACCCTTGGATATATATTGCGCTCCACAAATGGCCAGAAAAAATTTACTTGTATGTGTCGTTTAAAAACACTGTGTGTTTTACTAAATGTAAAAGCACAAACAGGCTTAATTAACCTTCGGACATGAATTAGGCTACAGGAAAAATTTATATATTTTGGCGTTGAAAAAGACGGTTTATTTTTGTCAGCAAACCAGCAAAACAACGCTTAATTAACCCCTGGATGTAAATTGCGCCAAAGAATTGAGCCCCACAAAATAGTAGCTTTGTAGCGTGTTACAATTGCGTGTTTTCTATGCCACACAACAAGAGATACAGTTGTAATTAACCTTTGCTTGTGAATTAGGCTACAGGAAAAATTTATATATTTTGGCGTTGAAAAAGACGGTTTATTTTTGTCAGCACACCAGCAAAACAACGCTTAATTAACCCCTGGATGTAAATTGCGCCAAAGAATTGAGCCGCACAAACTAGTAGCTTTGTAGCGTGTTACAATTGCGTGTTTTCTTCGCCACACAACAAGAGATACAGTTGTAATTAACCTTTGCTTGTGAATTAGGCTACAGGAAAAATTTATATATTTTGGCGTTGAAAAATACGGTTTCTTGGGGTCAGCACACCAGCAAAGCAATGCTTAATTAACCCCTGGATGTAAATTGCGCCAAAGAATTGAGCCGCACAAACTAGTAGCTTTGTAGCGTGTTACATTCGCGTGCTTTCTACGCCACACAACAAGAGAACAGTTGTAATTAACCTTTGCTTGTGAATTAGGCTACAGGAAAAATTTATATATTTTGGCGTTGAAAAAAGACCGTTTCTTGGGGTCAGCACACATGAAAAACAACACTTAATTAACCCCTGGATGTAAATTGCGCCAAAGAATTGAGCCCCACAAACTAGTAGCTTTGTAGCGTGTTACAATTGCGTGTTTTCTACGCCACACAACAAGAGATACAGTTGTAATTAACCTTTGCTTGTGAATTAGGCTACAGGAAAAATTTATATATTTTGGTGATGAAAAAGACGGTTTCTTGGGGTCAGCACACCAGCAAAAGAACACTTAATTAACCCCTGGATGTAAATTGCGCAATAGATTTGAGCAGCCAAAATTGAAGTGGTATTTGTGTTATAAAAACGCTGTTTCTTTAAATTAATACAACAGGAACTGGCTTAGATCCCACTTGGAAATTGAATGTATATGCAGCTGCAGTGGACGCACACTGGATTTCAGATCCAATACCCCAAAAAATTAGAAATAGAACATTAAGAGAACAGTCTCTGAGACAAGCTGAGACACCCCACAAAAATTGCTGTATAAAAATCAATTCTTCAGTAAGAGCTATCAGCCGCGGCAGCACCTTCCCTGATGAGCACAGTGAGAGGAGTGTGAGCTCCCGGCGTCGCGCCCGGACTTATATAGTGCGGTGACGTCACAGAATCCCGCCGGTCTCTGATTGGCTTCACCTCTGCACAAAGTCATGCAGGCTATGCCCTTCTTCCTCCCAGAGTGCTTTGCCCCATGGGAGCGCCATGTGCTCGGGAGCCATTTTATCAATCAAAAGCACACTTCGTTCTCCCGAAGTACCCCAAAGTTCGACTTCGTTCCGAACCGAAGTTTTCCTGAAATTCTAAACGAATTCCACTTCGTTAGAATCGATTCGCCCATCTCTAATTGTGACAAATCAAGTAGTAAAGAATTTCTCAGATAGTCCTAGAAATTTACAGTTCTGTGCACCTTACTTGTAATAGCTTCAAAAAAGGATGTAATTAGTTCAAATACACTCAGAAGCAACTCAGGCTGATTTGTTGGTATTTCTGTCACTTTGGTCACCATGACAGCCCTCAAAAGGTTGAATGTAACAATGATACCCAATTACTTATGGCTAAATGAACACAAGAAGCCTGAGTGACTGGCCTTACAGATCTCTGGGCCCTGCTGATTGAGGCAGAGGTTGCGCCAACGACCTTATGTATCTAAATTTGGCATATTAAAGCTCAGTGCATCTAACCTTTGTGAAACATGAGCTAAGAACACTAGCACAACTTAAATGGAAAGGACTGAGCTAAGAAATAGCCAGAAAATGTTGTTAAGAAAAACATCTACATATCGGTACAAATAACTTACTTTTGTTTACTGATTGAACTTAGTAATGTGTATAAAATCAAATGTAAAAATACAAAAAAATACATATTGTATGCACTAATGGGAACACATCTATCCATCTATCAAAAAAAAAGAGAGTAGCACATCCAACATAAATCAAACAGGTCACAGGTCCAGGCAAATACAGATTGTGGTTAGTAGTCCCTGTTTAATAAACAATGGAAAATAACAGAACTGTACAATGGTGTCCAAAAATAATTCTTTATTCCTTCATAACAAGTGTGACATTTTGGCTGTTTTCAGAGCTTGAAGTTATAGAGCTGAAATGTCTTCATTTGCTTAACTAGTTATTCTATCTATCTATCTATATATCTATCTATCTATCTATCTATCTATCTATCTATCTATCTCTCTATCTATCTATCCATCTATCTGTCTGTCTGTCCACCCTTACATCAATGCATAATCTTGATTTTATTAAAGTGTACAGATGTAGTAAGACTTAACTTGTACTCTGATATTGTGGCACAGAATGTTATCTCAAATTTGTCATGGCTTTTTAATGGCTTTTGTTGTGATCTAACAACAGATAACATGATGCAAAAAGATAGCACTGTGAACTATTCTAGTGCTTTCTATAGTGTGTTTTCTGGTTTTGACTTTGCCTACTCCATTGACATTGCAACCTCTCTGCTACCTGCCATGACCTTTAGCTACAGAGCTACAATCTTGGCTTTGCTAGAAATTCACCTGTTTAGACCCATCCCCTGCCCTACTAGTCCTATCGTCTGCTTCACTGCTACTGCATTTAGATGTCAGCTGTTGCTGCAGGAGACTGCATCTAGGGTAATGATCTGGAAGATCCTTGCAGTGAAGACCTGATTACTTTACAGTGGTTGAAACATGAACACCAGGGGTCTCATTACACTCCTCTTATTACTGTGTCTTTTGATCCAATTCTGTAAACAACCTGAAGGATCCATCTTCCATCACAGTTGAGTCATGACATTTGAGTCGTTGCTTATCTTTGTTTTGTATTAATTATTGTACATGTTTTATGTCTTTTTCCTGATACACGCATTTTTTAATAAGGCGTTTAATTCTAGTAATATATTCACTTATAGGAAACTAAAATTATGTTGCTCGACACATAATATATAGTGAATGTGCTAGATTGACAGGATAATTTCAATCCAGAAAAATTCCAAATCATTATAATAAACCGCATATATTTAATGTTTCTTTATTGAAAATTCACAAAAATAATGGAGATGTTTCCTTTCTGAAAGTTTCAGTCAAGACATGACCTTTATCCAGGGGCTCGCTAGGCAGTATTGTTCGGGGCACAAGCCCCGGATTAGACTGCCTGTGCCCCGAACCTCAGATCGTTGGGCCTGGAGCGCCGATGATCTATTGAGAAAAGCTCTGGACACACACACAGCTCAGGATAGTTGCTAAGTGCAGGAGGGGGAGGGGCGACTGCAGGAGGTGATGGAGCTGAGGAGGGAGGAGGGGGCGCCGGCTCATACATTGAATTGTCAGAAATTTCAGCCACTGTCTGGCAGGGAGAGGCTCCGCCCCCTGCTGTGCTGTGATCTCAGCTTCGGGTCCAGAACATCTCCTGCCTATCCTGGAGGTCTCCTGGCTTTTTTTATTTATTATATGCTTTTGACAGAATTATGATAAATGTTTTTAACAAATTATGTTTTTAAACTTGTGTGTTCATATATTCGTGTACTTGTGAGATGTCCAGGGTTAATTTCTTGTGATCATGCTGCACACGTGACTAATTAGTTTGGACTATATATGTTAGGCTACGTTCACACGGCTTAACTGCGGGACGTAATTACGCCCCGCAATTACGCCGTTTGGCCGGGGGCGGGAGCGGGGAGTGAGCGGGGGGACGGCACTTCGCCGGCCCATTGACTTGCATTACCAGCAGCGCGTATACGCCACTGGTAATTCACATGTCAATTATCTCCCCGCCCGGCGGATTCGCCGAGCAGTGAGAGGAAACGTAATCCATAGTTCTCTATGAGAACTGTGGAATGCCGTAATGACTGGGCCGTTTTCAGCCCGTAATTTGCACACTTCGGCGCGTAATTATGGACCGAAATATGGCCCATTTTAAGCCGTGTGAACATGGCCTTAGAGTGTAGCTTTGCTTGGCATGCTATGAATAAGAAAGTTTTTTCCGAAATGTGTTAGCTTCTGTATCGTGTCTCTGTCTACATATTTTTCATGATTTGAATTTTATACCATGTGAAATAAAGTTTTGGATCATTTTACTCTTTACCCTGGATATTTGCTGTATATGTGTGTATGTGTGTGTGTGTGTGTGTGTGTGTGTGTGTGTGTGTGAGTGTGTATGTTGGTGTATATGTGTGTATACGTGTGTATGTGTGTATATATGTGTTTGTATATATGTCTGTGTCTTCATGTGTATGTATATGTGTACGTAACTTATATATGCGTGCTCATATGTATTGTATATTTGTGTATACACAAACATATCCACAATATCACCTCATTCACATCACTAGAACATAATCCTGCCTAGTGTGTCCTTTACTTGGACCGGCCCCCTCTGTGCTTGGAAGTACACACTGAACAGCGTATACTCCCAAAGCACACACCGTAATGCAGCACGTACTGCCCTAAGGGTATGTTCACACAGCATATAGTGGCCCCTACCTGTGCACACCACTATACGCCTGCTGTTGGAAGTATGCGCTCTCCAGTGTATAATTTCAGCAGCCCTCCAGCCCACCTCCCATCCACTTTCACTTTTTCCCCTGAAAGAAGTGGCATGTCACTTATTTTTACAGGCGGTTTCTGTGTGCCAGGGAAAACAACAGCTAATCATAGAACTCACTGCTATGATGTTTCCATATTTGCAGGGTGTATTTTGGGCACATTACAGCACAGTTGTGCCCCACAAATAAGCTGTGTATGTTCACACGTCTTAATGTCTTTCCATACTTTGGCGAGTAATTACACTTTAATACACCTGACGTACGGGCAGAGTCAGACTGGCCCACCGGAGGAGGGGAGAATTCTCCGGTAGGCCCTGAGGCTTAGACACGTGACACTCATCTAATTTATTCACTGACAGGACTCTGCAGGGTGTGGGAGATCAGGCTGTTAATAAGCTCATTCCTGCAGAAGGGAGTGCAGGCTATGACTCACTCACCCTTCCTGCTGCTGCCTCAGAACAGCTGATTGCTGTTACAAGGCAGGGGAAGCCAGGATGGGAGTGGAGGAGGCAGCAGGAGAGATAAATCACTCACTCCTCATTTGTGTCTCCTCCGTGGCGCTCTGCCTCTTAACCAGTGGCTACAGCTCACAGCCAGAGTGTACAAAGAGCAGGCAGGGAGGGAGGGAGGAGGGAGCACAGCAGGTGGGGAGGGAGCACAGCAGGTGGGGAGGGAGCACACCCGGTGGGGGGAAGCACAGCAGGTGGGGGGAGCACAGCAGGTGTGGGTGGGCACCAGAGGGGATCGCTCTTACCTCCTGCCTCCTCATTAGAGCCTTCTGTATGACTCTTTCAGCAGAGTAAAACTAACACTGATTGGTTGAGTTTTAACCAATCAGTGTTAGGCTTTGTTTAGTAATCACTGCTCTCCCTTCCAGCCTGCGGACCATGCAGCCATAAGAGCCAGTCAATGAGAAGCTGCAGCACAGAGGTCAGAAAATGATTGGGCTTTTTTTTATTTTAAAGTGAAAGGATTGGGGGGGGGGAGCAAAGGGGGGATGAGGTCTACATCATGTTTGGGGTCCCTGGGAGCCAGTGTGGCTCTAATTTGGTGGCTTAAAGGGGTAGCCTCATTTCAGGAGCGCCTCTCCGCTGGCCGTTAGCAGCTTGCTGCGGTCCGGCCCTACATGTGGAGAAGAAGGGCAGCACTAGCTCCACCCTCCTCATTCGCTTCCATCTGAGTGTCGAATATAGTTGAGTGTGTGCACTCCGCTATATTCAGAACTCCCATAATAGAGAATGTGTAGGAAGCCGCTAGTGATGCCCTTCTCCTCCTCATGTAGGGCCGGACCGCAGCGAGCTGCTAACGGCCAGTGAAGAGGATCGCCTGAAATGAGGCTACCCCTTTAAGCCCAATCATATTACATTTGGGTCCAGTTCAGGGTCACAGGCATCCATCAGAAAAATGGAAAAAAGTGTCCCTCCCAGCGTATTGCATCCATAGGAATCAATAAGGGAAATGTGGTTTCCTCCAACTTCAGAAAAAAGAACAAGAGTAGTCTAAAAGAAACCATATTAACCCTATAAATTCCTATGGATGCGCCGTGGTATATGTGGTACAATTATCAAGTACTTCTATGGACGCCATGACGGAGTCCCCTGAACTGGACCCATATGTTAACATTTTACTGCAATGATTGATTATTGCACAACAGCACTGGCTTCCCCTAAACATGAAGCTTTAACCCCTTCCTGACAGCCGGCCATAATAATAATATTAATTTTTCCCTCCTCGCCTTCCCAGAGCCATGCCCTTTTTATTTTTCCACCTAAATAGACCAATGAGGGCTTTTATTTTGCGGGACAAGATGTTCTTTCTAATCGTGTTATTTATCCTACCATAAAATATACTGGGAAGCCATAAAAAGAATTCTAATTGGGGCAAAATGTGAAAAAAAAAAACCTACTTGCACCATGTTTGTGGGTGTTTTGTTTTTATGGCATTCAACCTTCGGTATTAACGATGTGTTCTCTGAATTCTGCAGGTCGGTCCAATTACAGAAAAACCAGACCTTTAGTGTTTTTGTTATGTTTTACGACTGTAAAAAATCCAAACACCTACTATTTCTTCAATTTGCACTGCACCTCCATTTTATGCGACCAATAACTTTTTTTGTACGTCTCCCTATGGACCTGAGTAATGATGCATTCTTTGCCGACTGTCGTGTACTTTTTATTGGTAACGTTTTGGGACAGATACGATTTTGCATTATTTTTTATTTTTCTATGGTTTCAGCGTATGGGAAAAAAGAAGTTATATTTTAATAGATGTATCCAATCCCTGCTGTTTAACCCGGTCGTCAGCTGCAAAAAAAAAATTGTATTGGTATCCTTCCCATGACAATGGAAAAGAAAAGGTTAGAAATTTTTATGTTTTCATTTGTGTTTTTGATATAAAAACACAAGGACATGTCAATTTGTTCCTGTAATCTGTGACTTTCAGAGCGAAGATATCTTGTCATTTTTATGCAAACGGTAAACACAATAATAACAAAATCTCTATTAAATGCAACCATGTTATTTTTTTCCATCCACCCAACAAATAATTTTTATAGGTTATTTAACATAAAGCATATGTTAAATTAAATACTGCACTTAAAAAATAGATCTGCTCCCACAAAAAAAAGGCACATAAAAGCCTATGTTGATGTGGAAAAATTAACAACTTAGGTTTCTGTAATGACAGATTAACCAACCCCTACCAACATTGACATTCTGTTGTTCTAGTGGGAACAGACAAATAAATGTGAAAAAAGTTACAACAAAAAGTAAAACACAAAAATGCCACTCCTTCTTGTCTTATCTTTCTCCTTCACTTCTTCTCTCTTCTTCTCTTCTCACGCTCTTCTCATCTTGCCCGGCACAGAGCATGTGATGTCATCAGGACCGCTGGCAAATCGATAAGACATAGCAACGCTGCCTGTACAAGAAACTCCGGATACCCGCGTTTGCTGCCGCCCGGATCCACTGGCGCGGAAGCAGGGAGCACTCACCTCTCTGCTCCGCTGTGGTATCCTTCATGTATCTCTCCGGAGGACCACCCAAGACGCTTGGTCAGCGTATGGCTACCCTCATCTACATCACGTTCAGCTATATTGCGCTCCCTTGAGGAGTCGCATATAGCTGAAATATCCCTGCCGTCGCACGGGGCCAAGCTCAGTGCCCGAGCGCTGAATAGTGACTCGAGTAAAAGCCGAGGAGGGATTTTTCAGTCACATTTTATTGGACTCCCCTCGAAAAACTCGGATTATACATCGAAGTATATACGGGTATATATAGTTGGGTATCGTGTAAGCATGATAGAAACCACAGAGTAAAACTAACTTAACTTATTCATGAATACTGCATGGTGAGCGCTATGAAAATTAAAACACACAACCCACATTTTTTATAAATGCATTTCTATCGTGTAAAAGTAATAAAACATAAAAAAAAACTATATAATTCCACCGACCGCACAGTAAAGTTCCTGTCAATTATCCCTCAAGGTGAAAGCTGCAAAAAATGAAGCCCGAAAAATAATGGTGGAACTGTGTGTTTTTTCCCCCCATTTTCATGGTCAAATGCTAAAACTACAGAACACCTGTGCACCCAAAATGCGCAGTACACCTCTAGTTGAGATCCCATGAGAAGTGTGATGGAATCCAAGATGGGGTGACTTCTGGAAGGTTTTACCTGTTCTGGTACTTTAAGGGCTAAATAGCCAAATAGCGCTTCTTCCTTTTTATGCTCTGCCATGCACCCACACAGCAGTTTACACCCACATATAGGGTATTCCTGAACTGGGAAGAAATTGTATAGCAAAATTTGGGATGCTTGTTTTCAAGGATTCCTTGTAAAATGAAACATTCTCAGCTAAAATTGCAGATTGTTAGAAAAAGTTTAAATTTTTCAATTTGTAAAAGACCTGTGGGGTCGATATACTCAATGTCCCCTTGGATATAATTCTTAAGGGGTGTAATTCCCATTTTTTTGTATTTTGCCTTTACTGTTATTTATTAAGTTAAATTGGTATTTATTCGATTAATAAACCTTATTGTTTATACTGTGGCGCCCATATATGTACTTGTTTGCTTACAAAACTATGATGGCCTTGCATTATTTCATTATAGTTGATGGTGGGCCCCAAGGATTATTTCCTCTGGTGGGCCCCAGGTACTCCAGTCCGACACTGCGTACGGGCCAACATTATGGTAATTCATAGCTCTCTCTGATTGCTATGATTAACTGGGGAGAATAAATGTCAGTTAGAGCTTCAGAGGAACGCACTGGCCACAGTTTTTCCTCTGTAAAAATACATCCGCAGTTCATAGAAAAAACAGTGAACCAAGCCCTACTGATCAAAACCTAACACAAGGGGCCCGGCCCGCGAAGTTAGGGACCCTAGCAATGCCCCGCCTTTATTTTTTTATTTTTTTTTTTTTTTTTTTTTTTTTTTTTTTTTTTTTTATCATAGGTCCTATGAGGTGTCACTAAAAACACAGACCTTACAAAATTAAAATTAAAATCCAGAAAATTTATATTTACAACAGCTTGAGAGAACCCGGACGCAGGAGGAGACTGAGTAAAGTTGGACAGTGTTTTCTGTTTTTGTTATCCTGTTCCTGAATAAAGCTGGATAGTGGCCAGTTTAAAACAGAAGCCTGGTGTCAGTGTGCCAATGCTTCGCTTACCAGAGCGGCAGTCTGAGAGTTAAAGACCCCACTGAGACTGTCCCTCACCCAACAAAACAGATCCACCACTATACACCGCGACCCCTAAAAAAAAATCCGAACCACACAAAACTTTAATCACCAAAATCTGTAAAAAATATCTAAAGCTCCAAAAAATTTAAATGCCTGGCCTACATGAAAAAACAAAAACCCAAACTAAACCCCCAAATAAGATACATGAGTCAAGACTCTATACCAAATCTCATATATGGCAAATTCCATGTCCCAAGAGAACAATCAACAATTTCTCAAATTAGACAATATCACTACAGCTAAGTGGTACAACAGGCATAAAAAACACCTCCCCAGATGATAGGTATAGTAAAAATTTTTTTTGGAAAAAAAAAGAGAATGGCAATTCAGCATTGTATCATCTGGCTAATCTAAATACTTCCCCGCACTGGGGGGGGGTGCGGGGGGGGGGGGGTGGATGCGTGATCTCACGTTAACTACCTATGGCGTGAGTCACGTCATTCACAACGACCAGCCGGGTATAACCAACTTCCACCCTAGTTCTATTTGAAATAACTGCGCATGTCAGAGAACTCTATGGAGCAGAATTCAAATTGCAGCACTAAAGAAGTCATCATGAAACATAGCTCCCTATATAATATAGAAGGCAATATTTAGACAACCTACATATCCATTTTAAATTTGAATAATGTAAAATCCAGGCAACCATACTAGGGCAGTATATCTCTTTCAAGTACCAGACATAGATAAAATCTTCCATATATGTGTATAATAGTGCACTACTCCGAAACAATTCCCTTATTAAGTGAAACATTGTGTTTCAAACATAGCATAATTTCAATGACCATGTTAATTAATCTAGATGTAAAAAATTTTTATATATTGATAGAATACAAATCTGAGTAATTCTAGATTAAAATATGTTCAACATTACTAGGAAACCTTCATATTCCAAAGGAATATATCGTAAAAGATTAGTATACACAGAACAGCTGGCTAATACAGATAGCACATGATATATGGAGATGTAATTATAACCAAAAATGCTAATGATATACTATTAAGATTGTTAATAAGACCTAGAATGTATGTATTATGTTAAGTGTGTTTAATAATAAATATATTATATATATAATAGTTTATAAAAAATATATATAAAATATATATATATATATATATATATTATATAAAAATTATATATATATATTATATATATATATATATAATATATATATATATGTTTGTTTTTAAGGGACACCTATGATAAAGGTCATATATTGACCGTAAACGTTCTGAAGGGAAATGTTGCCATTGTTTTTGTAATTCTTCAATAAAGGAACATTGTTAATTAAATATGTATGGTTGATTATACTGATTATACTGATACTCGTAGGAAACAGCATCAGACTACAGAGTAGAACTAAGTGGGTATATTACTTTAATATGAAGTAACAAATAACATTTGTATATATCAATGTGCTATACCCATGATTCTCTGTATATTATTCTGTATAAAACAATCATGCAAAAAAAAGAGTGAATTTGCAATATTCCATACAACATAGCCAGCAGCATAATGTTCATAAGTGATGACAAATGAAATAAGAATATAAAGTCATTTCGCCAGAAACGTCAGGATGTTCATTCTGTTATTCACAAATATGTTCTTTCAGCTTCTGCCGATCAGTGATGTTTCAGATCAAGTAGCAGAAATAAAGAAAGTGCTACTAATTTTCTCAGACTCATTTACACTTATTATCACAAATTCTTACAGTTTATATAACACTATTTCCTTACATTCTTATTGCTTTTCAAATCAATGTAAAACAAATGCAGTGTCAAAACAATTTGGTTAGTCTCTTTTTTGCTCTTACATGTGGAAATACCTCACAAGTCATTATGTTGAATAGATCTCTATACATACACAATAGGTTGTAAAGGTTTTTATACTCCTTGAACTCTTCCTCATCCTTGAACATTACAGCCCAAACTTGAATGTATTTAATTGATATTTTATGTGATAGAGCATAAATATAAACAAAAAAGATACATGATACATAATTTTTGTAAATTATAAACTGAAAAGTGTGGCATGCCTATGTATTCAACCTCCCTGTACTCTGATACCCATAAATAAAATCCAGTGTGACCAATGGCCTTAAAAAGTCACCTAATAAGTAGATGTAAGTACATCTTTATGTAATTTATTCTTGGTATAACTACAGCTATTTTGTGAAGGCCTCAGAGATTGGTAATAGAACATTAGTAAACAAACAGCATAATTAAAACCAAAGATCACACTAGAAATCTCAGAGATAAAGTTACGGCAAAGTGTACTGCAGGATTAAGTAAAAAAAAAATAAAAAATAGTCCATGCACTGAACATCTCATGAGCACTGTCCAATCCATCATCCCAAAATGTAGGGATTATGGCACAATTGCTAACCTGTCAATGCATGACTGTCCACCTTAACTGACAGATCAGACAAGAAGAACACCAATTAGAGAAGCAGCAAAGAGGCCCAGGGTCACTCTGGGGAAGCTGCAGATATCCACAGTTCAGGTGGGAGAATCTCTTCACAGGACAACTATTAGTCGTGTACTCCATACATCCGGCCTTTAAGGCCGATAGTGGCCATGCAAGAGGTAGCGACCTAGGAGCTCCCAAAATTCCAAGTCCAATTTGCCTTGCGACAGGCTCTGCTGAATACCAAAGGGCTCCTTAGACTCCACTCCTTGGCATGGTTCAAGTCATCTCTCGAACTGACCCAGTCAATCCACCACCTGATCGTGACACACTATAACAGGATCAGCAAGAAATAGCGGAGCTGATATGCCAGTCACTGCTATAGAACCACCCACAACCTAACTAGGAAGTCTAGGAGCCTGAAGCTGACTATGGCTCTGTGGATCAGCATGTTGAAATAACCCCTTAAGGAGAGTAGACCAATCATAAAATGATGATAATATTAATAATACATTTTTAGTGGAATGTAAAGCTTCATGCTACTGGCCAAAAGCTGAACTGTTGAATAATTTATGGTACTTGTTTTGTCATATGTATGTATCTGAATTGGGGACAGAGGTCTTCAGTGCCCCTGTTTGAATTGTATAGTAGTCAAGAGTGCAGCCTGCTGCTCCACTTAAACTATATAGGAATGTCAAAGATAGGTAAGTGTGGTACTAACCTTTCTCTGGAAGTCCCATACAGTTTAAATGGAGCAGCAGGAAACTAAAGATCTATTATTTCATGCCTAATTGAAGTCCCATCAGTTTGACCCCACCCCTCTATCTCCCAATCAGACAATTATTACCTATAAGGTGATTTTACAAAAAAGGCTACTAAAAATTAATTACTTTTTCAACTTATTTTGGCAAGAACTGCAGCAGTCAATTGTAATCTAGAAGGCAATAAGCCCTTATAAAACACTATACAAATGCTGAATTTTTCTTAGCATCATTTTTTCAGTTCAGTTGCATTTTTTTTTAAACGGTAAAAAAATAAAATACCGTTTGTAGCATTTTTCTTCCCATAGACTCTTAATGTTTTTGGGGAATTTTTTGTACTATTTTACAAAAGAAATGTATAAAAGAACCGCATGAAGGCTAAAAAAAACCATGCTTTTTTCAGGTTTTTTTTTCCCCAGACAAAAGGAAAGCAATGCAAAATGGAAGTGCAAGGGGACCCATATTGTAGATTGGTGATATATTGTTATTTTGGGAATCCTCTCAAAACGCTAAAAAAATGGTATATGTTCAGCTTTATGAGGATTGGTGTAATGGTTCGGTGGATTCGCTGGACCACCGCAAGCGATTATAGTTAAGCCACGGCAGGGAGCGGAGTCTAAGTAGCCCCTTGTATTCACCAGAGCCCGCCGCAAAGCGGGATGGACTTGCTGCGGCGTGAGGCTATCAGGTCGCTACCCCTGACGTGACTTTCTTGTGATGGCAGCCGGAGTAGTACAGAATCGTAATCCGGAGACGTAGTTGGGGACAGGCAGGAGGTCAGGACAGGCGGCAGAGGTTCGTGGTCAGAGACGGGCAGACGGTCAGGGCAGGCGGCAAACAGACAAGGTCAGGAAACGTAGCAGAACGGACTGGTACATGGGTAATCAATACGGAACTCCAACACTCTCAAGACTCACTAAACGCACACCAACAATCTGGCAGAGAGTGCAGGAGGCGTGTACAATATATAGGACCAGCGGCCGGCAATTAGCAAATTACCGGTGCGCTGGCCCTTTAAATACAGACCAGCCATCGCGTGCACCCTAAGCAGCGGGTACGTGCGCGGCGGCCGGCACAGTCAGGAGTAGGGAACACAGGAGCGTGGACGGGTAAGTAACTTGGCGCCGGAGCCTAGGAAGCAGGGGGATGGTCACGGGTGGCCGCTGCACCCGTGCCGGACCCCTGCGGGCAGGGAGGGCGGCCACTAGGGGTGACGGCACCTGCGCCAGCCCCCATGACAATTGGTCACCGACAGCAGCGGTTCTGTTTTTCTATAAGGAACTTAATAAATGAGTGTATAATATTAATTACATTGTAGATGTTAGGATTGGGGTGATCATACAAATATGAAATATGTTCAAACTTACAAGGACTGGTCACTAGTGGTTATAATCAGTGGGGCTCACCCCAAGAGGTTGGAAGGGTGCTCCTACTGATGCCCCCCAACTGTTGACTTTATAAATCCAGGCGGTCAGCATCTCACTCTGCATTGTCATTTTAAAATGGCACACTAAGGCTATGTTCACACGGCTTATGTTGGGACGTATTTACATCCGCAAATACATCCCGAAATACGTCCCGAAATACGTTTCAAATAATGAACAATCAGATTAGCATTGATTCCAATGTAAAATATGCCTAGTCATTCACACGAGGCGTATTTTCGCAACGTATTTGCGGGCGTATATACGTCCGTAAATATGATCGTAAAATTAAGTCCCCTGTCACTTATTGAGGCGTATTTTGTAACGTAAATCCCCATAGTAAAGAATGGGGAATGTATTTACGACGCGAAATACGTGCCCCACTTTGTGACACGTATTTGAAACATATTTCGGGACGTATTTGCGGACGTAAATACATCCGTAAATACGCCCCGAAATAAGCCGTGTGAAGATAGCCTAAGAGCGACATGTATGGAAAATGGCATCCCCACACACTTGTTGCATTTTCTTTTTCGTGTATAATGTGTCTGAATATATGAAAGTGTTGAATGTGCGCTCATAAATGGCGACTAAATTTCTACGCACCTAGCGGATGTGTTTGATGCGCTGTGGTACTTTGGCACATTAGTAATGCGCCAAGTGTGTATAAGTGACTGCCAGAATTAGAGAATGGCTGCTAAAACAGTTAATTAAGAGCAGGATTTATTGTAGATGTTGTATTGGTTTCATTAATTTATATTATTTATTTTAAAATTTATTTTAGATAATATTAATTTTAAATACATTTTACAGGAGATAATTTGTTATTTTTGGAATTATAATAATTATATAATTATTAATTAATAAATTATATAATTTTATATTTATTTTATACTATATAATTTATTATTAAATTTATGTAATTTAATTTGATATAGTTTGATAATTATCATTAATTACTTTTTATTATTTTACTAGTATAAGTTGAGAAATAAGGAACATTTTTTGCCCTAATGGCAAATCTAGTTCCATTACAACTACTCAGGCTCAGGCAGACCACATATAAATTGGTGCAGCTGTTCAAGCATTCATTTTGCAATCCCACATTCAGAAATGTGTCTAATATTACGAATGTGGTGCAACATGCCTCCAAAACGTGCCCAGGATGTAACTTAACTGTAATCAGAGAGCCTATATAGAAGTTGCATCTAACACTGTATGGTCACTGAATAGTGGTTATATTGGCCGTAGTGTAATGGCTTTTATTTAGTAACAGAATGGTGGAATTATTCAGCCACTGTATTGTAGTGATATGTGGTCATGATGTGGCACTAATATTAGAGAGGGGCGAATCGATTCTAAAGAAGTGGAATTCATTTAGAATTTAAGGAAAGCTTTGATTCTGCACGAAGCCGAAGATTAGAGTGAGTGGCGGGAACTAAGTGCTTTTTGTATTGCTAAAATGGCCGCAGGCACATGGCATTACATGGGGCAAAGAACTCTGGGAGGAAGAAAGGAGGACCCTCAATGACATGTGCAGAGATGAAGCCAATCAGCGACCGGCAGGATTCTGTGATGTCACAGCACTATACAAGTCTGGAAGCCATGCTGGCTGCTCACACTGCTCTCGTTGTGCCGCTGCTGCAGAGATCTCACACAAAAGAAATTGCTTTTGACAGCGATTTTGGGGATGGTGTCACTGCTTTTATTAGAGACTGCTCCTCTTCCGTTATCATTTTGATTTAGTTTGTGGGGTATTGTAATTCACGTCCAGGGTGGGTCTAATTCTACTCCATATGCATTTTAATGCCATCTGGTAAGTTCTGAAGCGCATTGAGGGTCATTTAAGCCTGTTTGTGCTTTTATATTCAGTAAAATACACGCCACATACGAGTTAATTTTTTCCTGGTGATTTCTGTAGCGCAATTTATATCCAAGGGTTATTTAAGCCTGTTTGTGCTTTTATATTCAGTAAAATACACAGTGTTTTTAAACGGCACATACAAGTAAATTTTTCCTGGCCATTTGTGGAGCGCAATTTATATCCAAGGGTTACCCAAGCCTGTTAGTAGGTTCATTTGGAGTCAAATACAGGGTGTGTATTTATCATATACAGATATCTTCATTAAACAGAGTCTGTACATTTTTGAACAAACAGTATGTCAGACAGAGAGGTGGCAGGCTCTTCACATGCAGGTGGCAGTGGCACAGACTTTCCTGGAGTAGGCACAGGTCACAGCACAGTAAGGGGACGTCGCAGCAGGGGTCACTCGGTGAGGCCAAAACTGCCGGTGTCATGCAGCGGCCGTGTGTTGATCAGCAACCCAAGGGTTCCTGATTGGTTGAGTATGTCATCAACTTCATCCCACATGACATCTGACAACCCTAGCCAACAGTCGGTGGGTTCGTCAGAAACAACTCTTAGTTGGCATGGCCTGGGAACAGGTCAGCGCCCCTCACCTGTCCTCAACCCGCCTCTGTCCCGTTCAAGTTCCTCAGCCAGAGAACTAGTATGTGGTCTGGGCTCAGCACCACTATACAGCGAGGACGAACAATTTGAGGACAATCCGCAGCTACTTGACAACGAAGAGGTGGGGCAGACATCCCCTGCTTCTTGCAGTATTGATGTGGAGAGTGGCATGAGAGGTTTTTTGGCGAGCCTCTGCATACCAAGACCATTGAGGAGGACAGCAGTGACAATCAAACAATCATGAAGTATAAACGTGGTGGTTTGAATCCAGTTTCTGCATTACACCAGTTTGTTCATATGCAGCGTATGGCACTTGAACTGAAGGAGACCATAACTACAGGAAATATTTTAGGTGCTTATTTTGCATTCTGTGCCATTGTTGATTGAATTCAGTACAAAACTGGAATGGGACAGAACAAAAAAGAAGCAAATGCTGCAAAACTGGCTTTGGATGAACTTCTTTAGTTTGAAGAATGTGAATGTCCAATTTACAGAAGGTAAAAACACAAGTCCTTCTTCCTTCTTCCACCCTGTTACCGGTGGAAGAAATTACATCCGCACAATTTAAAGTGGTTTATGAAAGCAAGTTAATAAACGTTCATTTGTTCATGAACAGATAACACAGGTAATAAAGGAAAAGTTTGCTGAACTATTATCTAGGTGTCCAGATTTTGAAAGCTGTGGAAATTCTTTAGCTGCATTTGTAATGGAAAAGGCTCCTCACATAACCGCCTCCAAGACTATAATATAAATAAATAATAGTAATAATAATAATAATCTTTAGATCCTATAGAGAAAGCGTTTCCTTCAGCCTCGTCTGTCATATCCGTGTACCGTACCTCTTGGCTCTGTCCCTTGACCACGAACCATTGCCACCTGACCTTACCGCCTGTCCCCGACTCGGAGTTTTCCTTACAATTTTGTACCATGCTACACCTCGGCTGCCACTGCAAGCAAGTCTCATCAGGGGTAGCGACCTGGTAGGACTCCCGCCGCAGAAAGTCCATCCTGCCTTGCGGCGGGCTGTGGTGAAAACCGGGACCTACTTAGACCCCGCTCCCTGGTGTGGCCGCTACCCATGTTGTTACAATGGCTGAAGTGAATGCCAAGTTTCCTGGCCAGTTCTTTCAATGGTGCAGAGTCCACCACTTGAAAAAGGAGGGATTGAAGTACCACCAACTTGGACAATAGCACGGTCAGCTTCTGCACTTAGGGATGGCTAGATGCATACTGCTGTCTCTTGGCAATCATCTCGGTGAACGACTGCTGGCCCCATGAGTGCCAAGGAGCAGGAGTATCTGGACCGGGGGATGATGTAATAGACAGGGAGTTGTCTTTGGCAGAGGTGGTGAAGCCTTGACTGCCTGAAATTGGAGGCGTGCCACTGGGTGCTGCTGCTGTTGGGACCGGATGGACCACCATATCTGAAACACGTATGGTGGCACTGCATGATGTTGAGGCAGGGCCGTGGTGCCAACGTTAGGTCCCTGGTCACGCTTTTCTTTCTGCTCACAGATTCTACATATAGTTATGTTCAACCCTCCTCTGGTGTCTCGTCCAAAAACTGGCACACCGCCGAGTAGGTGATTTTACCGCCAAAGCTCCGCACTGACTGACTGTTACCGCCGCTGACCTGGTGAGCTCCTGTGCCGCTACTTTCTGGGACCTGCAAAGTGGGTGGTCTAAATCGTGGCCGTTTGGCTCCCAACCTTGCACTGCTGCCACCCTGCTGACTCCCGGCCACACTACCGACTTTGCGCCACTGCCTGACACGCAAGCTGCCGCTCTCTTCTCCCAATGATAATGATGAAGCCCTTGTACACTGTTGGTCTGGGTCAGCTCATGGCATCACATGGCTTTCAAAACCACCAGTATGCTGATGACACCCAACTTTACATCTCCGGCCCAGACATTAATTCTCTACTGTCCAAGATCCCAGATTGTCTGTCGTCCAAATCCTCCTTCTTCTCCTCCCGTCTCCTAAAACTTAATGTAGAGAAAACGGAATGCTTCCAGGGCCGGGACAATGGGTAGTCGAGGGTAGGCGACCGTGTAGGGCGCCACTTCATCCCAGGGAGAAAAGGGGGCACAAGGAGGCATGAAGTGGGCTGAATTTTCCATTTGGGGGCCACTGAATGCCTTGTTTAACTAGACCACATTACCTTGTCCCAGCCTTGCTTGCTTCACCCGGCTCCCAAGTGCGATCGGCTATATCAATTAGTGTTTGCCTGTCACCGCCGTTCAACTCAACGGTGTAGCTATACAAAGCCTGACCACTCACAACATAACCCCCCATTGCAACTCTCCTTATCACTATTTACTTCTGCAAGAAGCAGTGGATGTCTTCCCCTCCTTTTTGCTGCCCACTGTCCTCAAATATTTTGTCCTCCCTGTATAGTGGCACAGAGGCCACAGCACATAGTAGTTCTCTAGCTGTGGGAAGCGAACAGGACAGATGTGGGTTGAGGACAGGTGAGAGCCCTCACATGCTCCCGGGCCATGCCAACTAGGGGTTGTGTGTGACAAACCCACCGACTCTTGGCTGGGGTTGTCAGATGTCATCTGGGAGAAAGTGTATGACCTAGTGTGTGGTCAACACATGGCCGGTAGATGACACTGGATGCTGTGGCCTCGCAGGGTGACTCCTGCTGTGACGTCCCCTTACTGTGCTGCGATCTGTGGTGGCTCCGTAAACCTACTATTGTTTTCTTTGACGCTATGGTAGGATTATTTGGTCCGTAGGATATTAGGTAAGATTTGACACTGTAAGTGCCCAGGGAATTATAGAGTTAAGCGATTCTAAGAGCGGCGGCTGTCATGTGCGTATCATGCTAAAACACAGCATTGTATGAAGACCAAACCATGCTCCCTATGCATATTTAAGCATGGCACAATATTCTACAGCACCCTACAGGCTCTCTGCAGCCAGGAAATAGCTGTTTTTTAACGCGATTCGTCGCGTGGAGAGTGACCGAATAGACTGATGACTCCTTAGTCAAAGGGAATATCGCAAAATTTATATGAAGAGATATCGGTACTCCATCCTTAAAAATTCAATTCTCAATTGGAAACCTATATAAATAACATAAAACAAACAAAACAATGCATGCTTATGGTTTTCATACCTTGATCTTATCCATGGTCACTGCTCTCAGTTTTTTTAAGAATAGATTACAAATCCCTTTTCATACAAATTTTGCGATTCACCATTTTGTATGTTTGGCTCCTCAGTGTATAAATAGTTTAGCTAATACATTACAGGCACAGACTGATTGGTATTTTGTCTTCATGGAGCAAGTGAGCCACTTTCTCTTTCTCATCCTGTCTCATCACTGTCACCATCGTTGGCTGCAGTAAGTCAGTCATGACACATAATTAGACATGACATAGTTTGACTTCTAAGACTTCTAATGATCTTTGAAGGAGACCAGTACACAGGAAAACACACACTGTCAAAAATACCAAGAACTTTTTAGAAATGTGTTTTCTATGCATCATCCAAATATTCGTGCTACTGGAGCAAAGTATTTTTTAAAGGGGATGTGTATGGATAACGTTGAATACTATTTCTTAGAACGCTTCCTACTATTTAAAAATAATCTTTTGCCATCTGTTTTATCCAGCAACTTATTTCAGGACTTGCAGAGACAGGAATCACAGCTGATTCCAACCACCTGTGTAGCAATATTATTATTATTTTTTAGAGCATCATTGATTCCAGGGCGCTGTACATTCGAGTGGGATTACATACATAATGTAGGTCAAACAAATAAAATAGTAGCGATAAATAGCTAATAATTGGTGCAGAGGGAGAGAGGACCCTTTCCCTCGAAGGCTTACAATTTACATATATTATGCTCATGCATCTCTATTACATTATGTGGTATGACCAGGTGGTAATAAGGTAGGGGCATATTTATAAGTACTGATGCACTCCATACAATTTCTATCTTTCACCCCTATAGTGAGTTCCATGTTCAGAAACAGAATACACTCCTTATGAATGAATATGAAACAGTCTTTAAACACAGTCAGGTTATTTTTTCTGCAAAAACTAATCAATTAATTAATTACTGTGACACTTAAGCTTCTATTATTATCACAACTTTTCTAACATAATAACAAATATACTAGGAGTCCACAAATAATAAAGGTTAGTTAATGGATAAATAGACAGACAGACAGACAGACAGACAGACAGACAGATAGATAGATAGATAGATAGATAGATAGAATGGACATTGTAAATGTTTAGAGAGGAGACACAAACACTATTTTTTCCTTGTACGAGAGGCTAGGATAACAATTTGAAGTGTTGAAAGTCAGGGATGATTCAGAACGTGCATTCTTATTCACAAACATTGCATTTGTACTTTTTTTCGGTGTTAGAGATCTTGACTTTTGTTTGGCTGGTCCATTTCCAAAGAAATTTATAACCCTTTACGAGTAAATTATATTCTATAAATTACACATATGTGCTCAGTTGTCAATGCCTCTCTACTAAACTTTGTTCTTCTTCACTAATCCTATAATCAAGTTATTGTCCACAACCTCTTGATATATTTCTGGTACCACAGATGCTCAGAGTACAACCTTGTTAGTGTTTTGTTTATTCTTAATGTAGCTTAGATTTTTTTGTGTTACAGTCAGTTCATCAAAAGAACACAGTGTATGGTATGATTCTGAATACTTTCACTTCAGATCATAATTAAAATATTCACCACGAAAGCTTCAGTTTATTAAAAATGTAAATATTGTCACACGTGAAAAAAATTTAATATGTTCATGTTACAATGTATTTTTTATTATTATTATTATTATTATTATTATTATTATTATTATTATTATTATTATTTGTCTCACATCTGAAAAATATACAGGTGCAGAAAACTGAAAATATATCCAGAATGTGACTTTTCATGCTCGTTTGCCTTAGGCTATGTTCACATCATGTTAGAGTTTGTTGACCACACTATTTTGTAAAAAAAAGGCGTACTATAACATAACAGTTCTGCTAGATAGCAAAATATTATGCTACTGGCTACTGTCTAGCCAATGGGGCCCTATGGATACATTCATATGGATACAGTTACGATGGGGCCATTAGGCCTATCAGGCCCCTCAAACCTCCATTAACATACTAATGCCTCCTCTCCCTGTAATGATTTGATGGAGTAATTTTGTAATGCTTTTCTAGTATTAGAAACGACTGCGCAGCTGTACAGTTACAGCACTCCCAGCACTCATCACTATGTTGAGGTTAAAGCAAGGAGAATGTTGAAGCAAGGGGATGTGATTAAAAAATGGACCAGGATTTGAGTTATTAACCCTTCCACTGCCCCTCATCAGAGATATTTGCATTAATCACCAGGGATCCTTAAATTCACCCCATCACTGCTTCAAAGACCAGAATCCTTACTTCACTGCCCTAGTTCACCATAGATCCTCATATTAACCACTTCATTAACAACCAAAAGGAATTTTCACACTGTTCTGTAATTAAGCTGTAGACAGTATGTATGCCTCCAAATATTGCCTTTAGAACTGTATTATGGAGATTTATTATGAATTTGGAGGCATATGTAGATATAGTGTAGTCTATATAAGTCAGAGACAACCTCTGACTCTGCCCTGTCTTTCAAACCACATATCCAAGTCCTGACCACCTTCTGCCGCCTCCACCTATATATTTTTTGAATCCACAATGCACAGAAAACTAAACTCTTCACAGGGCTGTAATACAAAAACTTCTGTTAACAAAAAATGTAATCTTTCAAATGAACCTTTTTTTTAAATGGATCAAGGTCTATTGATGACATACAGGAAAAAATTGTGCTTGACTGTAGGCAAGACACAATTGTCTTTCCACTCCTCACCTGGTTGCTGCCATACACGCGTCATCTGAACCAAATAAGTTTATCTTGGTCTCATCAGACACAGGAAATGATCCAGTAATCCAAATCCTTAGACTGCTTGTCTTCAGCAAACTGCTTGTGGACTTTCTTGTGGAGACCAATGTTATCATAATGGTCTGAGCACTGACAGGCTCATTTCTGAGCACTGAGCAGGAGCCTATTTTGAAAAGACAATCTCTGGAAATGACAAGGCCTTTTTTAAGTGAACCCTGACTTGTTAAACCACTGGATGGTCTTGGCCACCGTGCCAAGAATGTTGACAATATTCTTATAGCCTAGAGCATCATTAGGTAGAGCAACAATTCTTTTTTTCAGATCCTCTGAGAGTTCTCTGGCATGAAGTGCCATGTTGAACTTCCAGTGACCAATATAAGAGAGTGTGACAGCGATATTGCCAAATTTATCACAATTTCCAATTCACACCTGGGACCTTCTAACACTAACAAATCACATGACACTGTTGAGCGAAAATGGCAAATTGGGCACAATTTGTCTATTTTCACTTAAGGGTAAATTAATTTTTGCTGCCAACGACCAAATTTACACTGTTTATAGGCTGTATACTGACTACTTTACGTTGTATCTAAGTGTAATATCTTTAGTGTTGTCCCTTAAAAAGATATAATGAAGTATTTAAGAAAAAAATGTGAAGGGTGTACTCATGTTTGTGAGATATTGTATACACATGGGAATATTTTTAATTTAAGGTTAGAGCTGAAAAATTGAAAAACAATTTAACACCTAAAAGAATCAAAATATAATAATTCAAATGAAAACTAAAAATTCAACAGTATATTTTAAGTAGATAAAACACTATAGGATTTTTAAGAAAGTACGCTAATTCTCAATTTATATTTGTCATGTGATATACTTTAATTGCCCTCTAGTAATGTTTTATCTACAGTAGGAAATTCTAAATGTTACTATCTGCTGGTAAGCCCCAGTAGGGCAATGTGCTGTTGCTGAACTGGAAGAGCACTGTCATAGATGATAACTTCATTTAGGATTAGAGAAAAGTGAGAGTCTCCTCAAAGCAGAAGTGCTGCAGGTACAGCCTGGGGCATTTGTTATTTGACCTTTGCAACTAACAATTTGGTATTCTATGCATTTTTATTCATGAGTATGTTGGGAAACACATTTGTTTATTAAGTTATCCACATTATAAAGTTTCTGGAAAACAGTGTGAACCTAAATGACAGTTCCACTTATATAAATGTATTTTCATATCATTCTTGAAATATCTAACATTTTCCTGTAAAAATATAGGAATTAAATGTATCTTTCATTTTCCTATTAAATTTGTACTAACATTTTATATCAAATGTTTTAAAAATTATTAATTTGTTTTTACATTATATTAAATGGACAGTACTTTTATAACATTTCACATTTTTTTTAAATGAACTAATTGAGACCATGTCTTAACCTCAACCCCTTACTGCTGCAGCCAGTTTTAACCTTCTTGACAGAGCCCCATTTTTTAAAACTGACATGTATCACTTTATGTGGGAATACATTTTTAATACTTTTACCTATTCATGTAATTCAGAGACTGTTTTCTCGTGACTCATTGTACTTTAACCCCTCACGATCCTGGGCATATGAGTACGTCCCAGGGCCGCTAAGGGGCTTTGCAGGGGGATCGCTCCGCGACCCCCCGCACAGCCGCCGGGTGTTAGCGGCAAATCGCCGCTAACACCCGGCAGTAACAGCGCCGGCGGGTGGCTCCGCCCTGCTGGCGCTGTTTTACCCATCAGACACCGCGGCACGGTGCTATGCTGTGCCGATCCGACGACCGGGCATGGTGGTGGGGAGCCTTCTGAAGGCTCCCGTCACTTACCCTGGCCGGTTTGCCCCACTTCCGTCCGCAGACAGGAAGTGGGGAAACCGCCATCTTTGTACAACCTAATGCATTGCCTATGCAATGCATTAGGTTGTATCAACAATCGCGCCCCCTAGTGGTCAAGCACCATAGGGGGACTAAATGTTACAGTAAAAATAAATAAATAAATAAAGTTTTAAAGTACAAAAAAAAAGTATTAAAAGTTCAAATCACCCCCCCCTTTCCCCATTTTACAAATAAAATCATTAAAATAAAAAAGTTACACATATTTGGTATCGCCACGTCCGAAAAAGTTTGATCTATAAAAATATAACATCATTTATCCCGTACGCTGAACACCGTAGAAGAAAAAAAAATTCCAAACGCCAAAATTGCGTTTTTTGGTCATTTTACGTCACTCAAAAATGGAATAAAAATGATCAAAAAAGTCGCATGCATTCCAAACTACTAGCGATAAAAAGTACACTTCAGCCCGCAAAAAATGCACCCTCACTGGCGTCCGTAGGTGTTAGTACAAAAAAGTTATTGGTCGCACAAACTGGCACCGAGGCGCACATGTCAAAAATAGAAAATGTTTGGAATTTTTTTTACGGTACCAAAACATCACGGAAACCCTACATGTTTGGTATTGCCGGATACGTAATAACCTGTAGAATACAGATAACACGTATTTAATGGGGTCTGCAGCTCTATTGGAATGAATATGCATATTACATACATAGGAGAAGAGCTTTATGGGAAGATAATATGACAGTGGTCTATTGTACAGTGGAGTTTATATTCCCAATGAATATGCATATTAGATATTGAAGAGAAGGGGCTTATGGGAATTGACAAAGATGGCAGTGTGCTGTGTAATGTGATACCTAGTCTGCTTAGTTCATTCTAGGTGAGGCACGCAGTTGCAATAATATGAGAGAAGTGAGATGGAAGCCCATCACAGTCAGGGCTGAGGTGTTTGTTGGTGCAGTGCATTGGCACGGGCAGTACGGTAAGATGGGGCGCAAGCCTGTTATGGAGATGGCGAATTTGACTGAAGGTTGTTGGCTCATGAGAGCATGGTGGCAGCTTTAGCAGGACATGTTATGAGTGTGCGCGCGGAAGGGGGAGTGGGTTTTATGTGGATTCTCTGATAGCTAATTGGTGAGCACCTGTATGGGGTGTTTACCTAACATGATATAAAAGGAAGTGAGCTCAGACCACATGTGATCGGACCTCTAAGCCTTGATAAAGCCAGGTTAGCTGGCGAACATGTCGGCGAGGTCAGGCATGACTTTTTTAAATTGTGATCTCTCACCTCTGTCTACAAGTGTCACCTGCTGCAGACGGTGTCACAAGGGGGCCTTATTTGTTCTGTGTCTATGAGATTAGGGACGACTGCCCAAGTAGTTGGCTTGGGATCCCTTACTGAAGCTAGTACTTTGCTATAGATATAAGGCTCTCCTGTTAATAGGTGGGGTTCCACCAGACTTGATGATAGAAAGGGAGTTATTCCCTCTTTCAGAAGCAAAAAGGGTTAAATGATGAGGATAGATATCAGGTTTTTAAATAGTGTGTATAGAGGTTAAGAGTTAGATATAATAAAAGTTACGTTTTAGTGTTTAATCTATAGAGAACTGATAGAGTTTAAGTTTGCCTATGGCAAAATAGTAAATATAGTGATCAAAAGTCACTCTTAGTTCTCTTGCGAGATTCCCAATTTTTTGGAGATTATGTCACAGAAGTTAAAGCACAGTGGATTTGATTTTTTTGCAGATTTTCAAATTGTAGTCATTATTCACTGAAACACTTTAGAAGTGACAAGGGAAATACAACTCAAACTCGATTCCCTCAATTCTGCCATTTTTAGAGATATCCCATCTGTGGCCTTACTGTACTACTTGGTTTTACTACAAGCCTTAGAATAGGAGACGCACCTGCTGGGTTTTGCAGTCTTATTTACATTACGGTTTTCTTTAAGTGCCAATACAGGTTTGTGGACACCCTAAGGTGCTAAAACTTAAAACAGACCCATAAAAAGACCCATATTGGGAACTACATCCCTTAAGGAATATATCCAGGGTTATAGTGAGTATACATGGGTGTGGTGAGAATTTTTAGCATTAGGCTGTGAGAATAAAACATTTATTTTTCTCCAACAATCTGCAATTTTAGATGGACAAGTTTAATTTTTACAAGAAATCCTGGAAAATGCACCCGAAATTTTGTTATGCAATTTCTTCCAAGTTTGGCAATACCCTAAATGTGGGTGTAAACTGCTGTTTGCGAGAACAGCAGAACGTACAAGGGAGGGAGCGCTATTTGGCTTTCAGAATGCAAATTTTGGTGAGTGCCATGTCGCATTTACAAGGCACCCAAAGTATCACAACCATTAAAACCTTCAAGAAGACAACCCATCTTAGATTTAACACCCCTTATGGATCTCATTTAGGTGTGTATTGTGCATTTTGGGCGCACAGGTGTTTCATAGTTTTTTTAGCATTTGGGCCATGAAAATGGGTGGGGGTGGGGACTAGTTCCACCGTTGTTGTTTAGCCTCATTTTTACAGCATTCGCCCTGTGGTATGAATGACAGGATAACTTTACTATGCAGGTTGGTACAATTACAATGATATAAATTTTGTGTAGTTTTTATGTTTTATTATGTTTACACAATAGAAATGCATTTTTAAGAAATTGTGTTTTGATTTTGTCATATGCTGCTGGCCATAACTTTTTATTTTTCTGTATATGGAGCTGATTAAGGGCTTGTTTTTTGCAGGATGAGTAGATGTTTACATTGGTACCATTATGGGGTTCATATGATTACTTTTTCTCATGATTTTGTGAGGCATTCTGAACAAAATGCAGAAATCCTGGTATTTTTTTTCACAGCAATCACCATGCAATAGAAATGACATGCTACTTTTATTCAGCTGGCCGATATGATTATAGCAATATCCAATTGTATATTTTTTATGTATTACTGCTTTTACACAAGAAAAACACTTTTATTCAAAAAGGAAAACGTTTTTCAATTGCCATAACTTTTTTTAAAAAAATTTCTAACTATGTAGTGTGTAGTGTACTATGTACTGTGTAGTGGCTTGTTTTGATGTGGGATGAGTTGATGGTTTTATTAGTATAATTTTTTGGAGGACACGACTTTTTGATCGCTTTTAAATATGTTTTTTTGGAAGCCATGTTGAAGAAAATACTACAATCCGAGAAGTGTGTTTTATTTGTATTTTTAACATCGCTCAGCATGCAGGAGATGTGACAAGTTAGTTTTACTCTGTGGGTTAATACGATTACGGCAAAACCTAATTTATATAGTTTTTTTATGTTGAAACACTTTTGGTAAAACAATATTTATGCATCGCTATGTTCTGATAGCCATAACGTTTTTATTTTTCCGTATTCAGGGCTGTGTTTTTGAGGGATGAATTGACATTTTTATTGGTAGCACTTTTGTGTACCATTTGTAACCATTAGTATATTTAAAAAAAGGCTTTTTTGTAATGATTCTCTAGCATGGTAAGCCATAACAAAATAATTGCACAATTGTAAACATGAATATGAAATGATTTATGTGGTTACAGTGTTTTACATTTTATGTGCATGACCCCAACATTACTCAGCCTGGGGGATTTAACAATGTAAAGCATTTATTTTCTTAACACAAGTATGACCTTTTGATCTTGAACTTCAGCTGAGTGCTTTAATAACCAAGCATAAGAAGTGATAATTATATTTTTTTACACTTGAGAAGTATATTGGTTGCTTTCACTATTGTGCTCCCTGCTAAAGCTATGATACAGAGTGGACTGCCTGGAGTAGATGTTTATAAGAATATAAGCACACTTGATAAAATGTTGTCATGCTTTTAATAAATGGTAAAGGTTCACAGGTAAAAGCTTTTTTTGTGTTACAAAAGAAAAGGAAGGAAGGGGTAAACACAATAGAGAAGGTGTACATGGTTTAAAATAGATGAGAATACCCATAATAGAAAGATGAAAGCATGGAAAGATGCATATGTTGTCATTCCTCATGTACCTTAAAGGGAGTAATAAATCACATTTTCTATTCAAAATACCTTATCACGGTTTTGCTCCTGAGTCAGATTTGGGACACTGTGAAATAAAAAATGTCTCTTCTGCTTCCTCTTTCTGCAATGGAGCTCATGTTAACTCTTTGTAAATGGTTGCTGGTATATATGCTACAGATACACATTTTAGCTTCAGGGATTTCTTATCCTTGGACACCATGTTGCTGGACTTTGCAGAGCAGGTTCTAGAGCAGGAAATCCTCAATAAAGCAGCAGATGGGAGGCACCACGGTTGTGCTTCCATGTGTTAAGAAGAGATGGTAAGAGAACTTAAGAAAAAGGCCAACAGTTTCCTAACAGTTGCTCTTCTGCTGTGCTAAGCATGCAGAGTTGATATGCTGAGAGAAGCAACAAGTGCTGACTAAATGGAGAAGTGTAGGCAGACCCAGCCAGGGGCAGAACTACCACCAGTGCAACCATAGCGCTACTATGTGGCCCGCAGCTACAGGGGGTCCTTCACATACTGCCTCAGAATGCTCAGACCCTCTATCCTGAATATTCAGAGGCAGGGCCCAGGAATCAAAGGCAAATGCCCTCTATTCCTGGGGCTGCATGGTCTTAAGCAGAGAAGAGTGCCACTGGCACTCTCTTCAGCTATTCAGCTAGACAGGCATAAGGCCTTAAGCCTACCAGGTGTCTGCTCTTAGTGCTGTCGTGGGTGGCGCAATGACATCATATTATCGCGCAGCCTACCTTGGGCTCAACTTGGCAAAGTCAACCTGCCACTCATTGACCCGCTGTCTGGGGGTTAGATTAGATTCTGATCTGACCTTCACGCCATATATCCAATCCCTTGCCCGCTCCTGTCACCTGCACCTCAAGAAAATCTCCAGAATCCGTCCGTTTCTCACCATAGAAACAACTCATACTCTCATTACTGCTCTTATTCTTTCTCGTCTGGACTACTGTTACTCTCTGCTTATCGGTCTCCCTCTCTGTAAACTCTCTCCTCTCCAATCTGTCCTGAATGCAGCAGCCAGGCTTGTCTTTCTCTCCAGCCGCTATAGTAATGCCTCTACCCTGTGTCAGTCACTGCACTGGTTGCCCATTCAGTACAGGATACAGTATAAACTCATCACTCTCACCCATAAAGCTCTCCACAACGCTGCTCTTCCCTACATCTCCTCCCTCGTCTCTGTCTACCACCCGACCCGCTCTCTCCGCTCTGCTGCTGATATCAGGTTACACTCATCAATCATCCGAACCTCCCATGCCCGTCTCCAAGATTTCACACGTGCGGCACCAATTCTCTGGAATATGCTACCGCGGGCGATCAGGCACATTCACAACCCTCACAGTTTTAAGAGGGCCCTGAAAATACATCTTCTCGGTCTGGCCTACCAAGATCCCAAACTGCTATCACACACATTTGTCACGCCCTACACTAGGGCACTCACAGGCACTTATCTGTATAGAGATGTACTGTCAGGGTGGCAGGTTCATCCATTTTTCATGTAAACCACCCCCTATTTATGAAACAAGGCTGGACCATTGTAAACTTGGCACTTCTTACCGTATGTTTCACCCATACACCCTAATAGATTGTAAGCTCTCACGAGCAGGGCCCTCACACCTTGTGTCTCATTTGTAAGCACTTTTAATGTGCAATGTCTGTACGTTTACCCTTGAATTTGTAAAGTGCTGTGGAATATGTTGGCGCTATATAAATAAAGATTATTATTATTATTATTATTATTATTATTATTATTATTATTATTAATGGGATAATTTTACTCATGTGGCCTGATCTACCTACCCATCTTTGTGGGGCCCATCTATAGCCTATTTAGAAACCTAGGGCCCACCTTCAGCCTCCCTATTGATCTACATGGGGCCTACCTACATACCTACCTGGGGCCTAACTACTGCCTAGCTACCTAGGGCCAATCTACCTACCTACCTATAGCTTACCTAACTGGGGCCTATATACTGCCTCCCTACCTGGGGCCTAACTGCTGCCTACCTATCTGGGGTCTACCAACCTACCTGTATAAGGCCTACCAACCTACCTAGGGCCTACCAACCTATCTAACAGGGGCCTACTTACCTTCCTGGGGCCCTGCCTACCTACCTACTTACCTGGTAATAGGAATCTGAGGGGTACAGGCCATAGCTGTGGCAACATTCTCCATGGGGGATAGTGCTCTGGTCCTCCCACCCCTCTAGGAGACTATGCCTCTAAGCTATGGCTTGTACCCATTCCCGCACCACTGGGAAGTTTGTACCGAGGTGAGAAAAAAATGAGGAAGGTGCTGCAAAAGTGAGGATTCTAATATATTTGTGTCCAAATCTGCAGGGACGAGTGGTGGCCAGGAGAAGTCATCATGGCCATTTGGACCAGATGCAGAAGAATAGGGAAAGTGAACGACTCATTAGAGAAACATCACTTGTAACTGCACAGTAATCACTTAAATATCTGCAGAGTCTGTGTACATGGTAACTACCAATATATGGCCACTGTATGAAGTTAATATACCGTCTGCAGTGCTTGTGTACACTGACAATTACCACTTTATGGTCACTATATGGAGGTAATATACAGTCTGCAAAGGCTGTGTACAACTGGTATATGTTACCATATGGTCAATGTATGGCAGTAATATTAGTCTTTTATACTGATCTTTATTCAGTAAAAGTGTAGAAAGATAATTCAATCACTATGGGGTGGTAATTTGTGGTCATGTTCTGGCCCCAATGCAGACTGACCCTAAATGCACACTATCATGTCCCTAAAGAGAAGATATGAAATTATATGCATCAATAATTTTTTACATAACAAATGATAGACATTAAGTCAACTGCCAAGTCCTGATGCGTTTCCCCTTGTAGAAGATGTCAGGATTCCTAGGAGACATAGAACAGTCGTGGTGTAGGTTGGCAACACAGCCACTCACGATAGAGTTACATGGATAAAGGTATTCCATGACACCATGAAAATCAAATAGCAGGTGTTTAAGAGCCCATCAAGCTCCTCCCCTTCTGGTCCAGTCCACCATGATAATTTCCACTTGTCCCTGCAGATTTGGACACAGATATCTTAGAATCTTCACTTTTACAGCACCTCCCTCACTGCCCCCCATCTCTGTACAACCTTTCCATGGGTGGTAGAGTAGGTACAGGTCATAGCTTAGAGGCCCAGTCTCTTGGAGAGGTGTAAAGGAACACATGACCAACCCCCTCGAGATTCTGATACAGCTATGGCCTTTACCCCTGAGACTATTATTACCATATAAGTAGACCACCATAAAATTGTTTGGTAAACCTTTGTTTTACACACCCTTAAACTGTGCTTATCTAAAATTAGACTAATCTTTTGACACCAGATTTACTTGAACTGAGACTCTACATATCTGTTTCATTTTCTTAAATAGTCTTTCTTTGATATCATACCATATTTTATTAATGTTATGGGCTATGTGTCAGGGATACCCCCTGTCAACATTAATATTTTAATAAGGTATTATGGAGCTCTCCAGACCAATAAAATCTTTTCTGTAGGTGTGGTAGATGCCTGACATTTTTTAAATATCTTCAGGTAAAAATGAATTTAAAAACCAGTAATGCAACCAACTTTTGTAGAGAAGAAAGGGTAATAATAACATTTCCAGCAAGTAGTGTGTTCTGCATTTTACTAGAAAATATAACTGTCCAGTGCAAGAATGTATAGTAGTTTGTCTCAGAAATACTATTTTTTTAATTATTTAATGCCATGATTTCTTAGAGTTGCAATGGGACTGGCAGGTTAGGGTTGAGAGAAATTAATAAATGCAGTTATGCTGGTTGATTTGCATATTGGTATTACAAATTAAAGTGTCCATGCTAATTTCCATATTTATGTTAAGTTTTTTAAGTGAATTTACCCTATTATTTCCTTACAGAAAATTTCTGAAACTGCATTGATTTGGCTTGATGAATACTACTGTATTAATTAGTGAATGTTACTGGCATTCAGTATTTGAGTTATATTGGACCTTAGCCAGAAACTGTTAAAGCATTTCCAGTTAATTGTAATAAAAAAAACAAAAATCTTCACTTGGATTGTTAAACATTTAAGCAGCCAAACTGTAGAGAACCATTTTCAGTTTTCTGCAATCCCCTGTTGCCAAAACCTTAAGTCACTTAAGCATTATAAGGACAAAGCAGCAGGTACACTAGGAATGATATTTATGTGCTACTTTAAGTCGATCAAGCAGGAGAACAAGATAACAACCAAATACCTGTATTTTAAGAGGGGGCTTTATCTGTTAGCAGAGTAGAGAAGAGACTGCCAAACTGTTTTATAAAAACATAAAAGATAAGGGAAAGAAAAGGCCAGTAAAAGCAGTACAGTACAATTGAATCAAAACAGTATAGAACATACTGTACTTTTTTTTACTGCTCTGAAACAGAACCTATTGTGCAAAGAAAATGTAATGTCAATATTCAATGATGTGAAATTGCAGAGCTGATGTGATGTGAATTGACATGTGGTGAACATCGAACTATCAGCCCAATACAGTGAGGAGTTAAGTGGAACAAAGTGGGGGGGAGTCATCAGCCAAAATACACTTGTGATGGCTATGCGGTATACAGCTTGAACAAAGTGTAGTAACAGGACTATAATGTAGATCAGAAATGTCAAATATGCAGTCACATGCATCCAGCAGTCTCATGCAATAATTATTCAAAGTGTGCATCAACTAAAAAAACTAGCTGGACTTGTGGATGAACAGTAAGGCAGATGATGACAGGAACATGGTTGACGATGACACCACAAGTGAGTTCAAACCAGAAGCAAGGCAATAATAATAACTGACTTTAAACTAACTCTCCTTGAAACTACTCCTAAACCTTGTCTCTGTCATCTGATCCTGATCCAAGTCCTTTTTGAGCCTTACCTATTTTTGAAACTAACTCTTAAGAGAACTTATTCTAATACAGGAAGCAGCTCCAGTACCCAGAGACTCCTTTGGCAAACCACAGCAGAAAATTATACAAATACAAAAAGTGAGATTCTCAAAGACTACAACAAAATACCACAGAGCCAGGTTAGCTTCACTTCTTTTTCAATGTGAAATTTTATCAACAGACCAGGTTACTATGATGGGCGGCATGGTAACCTGATGGGCGGATGGGCAGGAAGCATTCTAGAAATTCTGGAACTGAATGCAAACACTTAACAGGTAACCAGACAAACTCTCAAGACAGAACAATCTCTCAGAACAATTACTATAATTAACAACAGGTCACCTAACCCAGAAAAATGTAAATAGAGGCTAGCAATCATCCACTCCTAGGGACATATTTCATTTGTAGGGAATATAATTATGAGGGTTAGGTTCTAGACAAAGTCATCTTTATCAGGACGGGGGCCCCGCTTTGGTTAGGCAGGACCGTGTGTAGTCATCCATTAGGGACTATTTAGGGGTAGAATCATTCATTCCCCATTAAACCCCCCTATTTTTTCTGTATATGAGTATCTTTACCTCTGGACATTTGATCAGTTAGGAAATATACTCTGGTTTCTTTAGATTTTATAAGTTTTACCTATGGTTTCTAATGATTTAGACAAGCAACATTAACATTCTGTAGGTCACCAACTCTGGTGTATGCACAGCTCTGGTGTAATACACGTATCGAATGGTCATTAATATAGTTTTTAACAGATGATTAACAAAGGTTATTTTTATTAACATTTTGTCTTCCAAAGTAAATAAAGTGTAAGATATAAATCATCCACTCCTTTATAATAAGTTCAAAGTAATGTTACTTGGTCATCTGACCTGTTCAGGAATTTTTTTGAGGTAGTTGCATAGCAACTTCCTCTCAAGAAATCGAATATATAGGAGAAGTCTTAATAGCAAAATTCTTTCATTCACAATATGCTAGTGATATAGCTGAGCTAAATTTGTCACTTTACAGGTAGTCTGTCCATCATGATAACTCACTAGGTAAATATCATCTATTAGCTTCACCTTTCTTTCAGTGTAAAATTTTATCAACACATCAGGTTACTATGATGGACGGCATCACAATATGAAATTGGTTGTGCTATACAATAGATGATGACCATACTATATTCTTAAATATACTTAGCTCCAAAGTGATTTTCCATACAGCAGATTATATGGACAATTTAAACATATAAGTATATAGAGTGCATCCATTCGACAGCAATATCACTTGGAAGCAAAATGCATTAAGGTTTGTTTACACAGATATTCTTCATGTGGATTCAGATGAGAATTGTGCTACAGAATCTGTGTGAAAACTGGGTGGGATCTCCTTCCCACTGTATACTACAAAATATATTTTTTTCCAATGCAGAATTTAAATCCATAATGCAGAAATAAAAAATCAGGACATCTCACTTCTTTTATGTAGATTCCTGACAGATAATGTGCGACGTAACAGAAATAAGACTGATCTGCATCCAAGACTGTAGTTAAGTCCGCCTCTACTAATTAAATTCTAGACTATCACTGTATTACAAAAAAGGTTAAAATTTAATAAAAACGGTTAAATGATCATAAAAACCTGATTTCCAATACAAATAGGGGCAAGGGAGATAAAAATAAGTCTTATTTGTATCGGGAACCCATTATTTTGTTTACCTCTGTGTCATTACCTTTGTCACATTATTTCCTCCCTGAGGAACCATATTAATGTTATGGAAACATGTTGGGTTTGTTTGTGTATCATTGGCAAGAGATCATAACACTTTTTTAGATAATTATTCTTTTTGGATCATCTTTTTAGCTTATTGTTTACATATGGCCAATTTAAGAATCAGGGCATTTCAAAGTAAAACAGGGCTAGCCACTGTGGAGGGTGGGGGGGGGGGGGGCAGCTTTTTGGAATGGTTCTCTTGCCAATTAGTTAGGGCATTATACTGTAGGTACAGCTTAGAGACTATTATTCAACATTAACATAGTATTTATACTAAATAAACAAACAGTGAAACATTCTATCAAACTGGTACAGGAGGAAGAGGGAGGTGCCAATAAAAGGAATAAGTTGACTGGTCATTGGTTCTTTGGAAAGCTTTCTGGACGTTTAAATCAGCAATAACAAGCATGCATGTGACCTAGGGAACAGGAAGGGAAGGAAGCTTGAGAGGTGAGTAGAGGTGCCACACATTACAGCACAACAGGAAATGAGATCAATCAAGGCCGAATGAACAGGCCATGGCATGACTCATAACAATTATGTGTTCTTAGATCACCTCAGAAAAAAAAAGTTAAAAAAAGTTAAGATTAGTGTTGAGCGATTTTTATCGACAAAGTTGAAATCGGCAAGGTTTTTATGCTGATCGAAATTTTAAGATCATGCGATAATTAAGGTTAAAATCTGTGCATCATCTATTAAGATCGCGCCATTTTCGGCGCTTCCTGTAATTTTGGCGGCCAGCAAATCAGATTACAGAATAGAGCAGGGTGAGATGTGTGTGTGACGTCATGACTGGGATGTGTATGGTTGTGATTGGCTGGAAAAATCACATGACCTCGTATTACATAGAACAGCGTTTCCTGTTCAGCCTTAGTGTCTCTCAGCGTCTCATAGGAATAGGACGTGCGCTCTGCTTGTGGCCAAACAGCTCAGCGAAATTAGTCTATTTCTGCACAGAGAAACCTCTACTATTAGCTGTGATCCTTCCAATTTAGTTAGATTAGAGATTTGAATATTTTATGTAGTTAGCTAGAGAATTTTAAAGCAGCATCTACCACTGTAAAGTCACGGGGGTAGCGAGGGGGGGGGAGGGGGTCTGCGGGCGAACACAGACAAGCTCTATCTATAAAGAACACTGGATAAAGTTCACCAAGACTTAGTGTAGACATTGCACTGCAATATCTTTATTATTAACAGTTTGCTATTGAAATATTTCCTGGATATTGGGCAGCCTGAACTTATATTGGATACACATCATTTCTAGTAACTGCAGGTCTCTTTGTTAGGTGCAAAACTCCACTTTTATTAATCAGTATACATTTCAGATAGGTGTTCATTTTCAATTTTATCCATTCCACCTGTGTTGATATTTCCACCTTGCAGTTAAATTACAATCCAGTAATCTTGTAGTCAGCACAGGTTATTTGTTGCCAAAAATACCGTGTATCATACGAAAACATAACAGATACGTGTTTTTTTACTTTTGCGCACCGAGCTTTGTTCATTGAGGCAGCATCCACGTAAATCTTAAAACAGCAATTCTATAGTCACCACAGGTGAATTGAAAGGTGCAAAAAATACCGTGTATTATACGAAAACATAACAGATACGTGTTTTTTGACTTTTGCGCACCCAGCTTTGTTCATTGACGCAGCATCCACGTAAGTCTTAAAACAGCAATTCTATATTCACCACAGGTGAATTGAAAGGTGCAAAAAATACCGTTTATTACCGTTTACACCTTGCAGTTAAATTTGAATCCAGCAATTTTGTTTTGATTAGAGGGATTTGAGAATAGCTGTGATTTGCCGTCTTTTAATAAGAGACTTTCCAAAACTATTCCATACCTTCTCAAATTTTTATATTTCTGAACATGGAGCGAAATGCAGGTGGTAAGCGAGCAAAGAGGGGGGTAGCACATGGAGGTAGAGGTACGAGAGAAGGTGCTCCTTCCAGTGCTGGCGACAACACGCATGCCAGCGGATCGTCAGTTGCAGGACCGTCAGGCCTGTCATCGCTGGGTCAGGGCCCTGTGAATCTCAGTAACGAACATCGTCGCCAATCTGTCCTTCAGTGGTTAATGCAACCTGCATCTAGCAGTCTTACCTCCTCGTCCTCCCAGTCACGGCCACAAATGTCGTCATCAGCATCGTCAGCATGGATCATGCGGGTTTTGGGGTCATGCTGTGGTCCAGAACAGGCATAGTCAATGTCCAGTTCAACTAAAATGGTGGTTGAAAGACTCCTTTTCCGGCACTTTTTAATCTGGGGGTCATGCAGGTTTGGGGCTCATGCTGTGGCCCAGGACAGGTATAGTCAATGTCCAGTTCAACTAAAATGGTGGTTGAAAGACTCCTTTTTCCGGCACTTTTAAATCTGGGGGTCATGCAGGTTTGGGGCTCATGCTGCGTTCCAGGACAGGGATATTCAATGTCCAGTTCAAGTAAGATGATGGTTCAAATCATACTGCCTTCTGGCACTTTTTAATTTGTGGGTGATGCAGGTTTAAGGGTCATGCTGTGGTACAAGACAGGGATAGTAAATGGTCTGTGACTTTTTTTCTGTGACTTTTATAACCTAAGTGTGTTGCCTAAGATGTAGCACGTATCCATTTGACTGTTGTGGATGTTAATTCCAGCTTCTCCAGCCCTGTTTGGGTGTAAGAATGAAGGTGTTGTTGCTCTCCCATAGACTTTAATGGTCATCGCTCATAATCGACTGCTCACTATCGAAAAACCTTATCGATGATGGCCGACTATCGACTATCGCCCGATGTCGATAGCCAACGTAATCGCTCAACACTAGTTAAGATGACTTTCCGTGCTGTGCTATCATAGTGCATTATCTGTCAAATTTATCTTTGCTACAGCTATATTTTTTTGCAAATTTCCAATTATGTTTGGGAGTTGTGCCTCCAACATCACTTACCCAGAGAATGAGTAATGAATGTATAATTGATGGGGCTCCAATTGTAAGAGCCCCCATAATCACAACAACCAGGCCCCTCATTTGAATAGAGGAGTCATCAGGAATGCATTCTGCCACTTCAAAGTCTATGGGGCTACTGAAGAGAAGCTGATAACAGAACGCAGATATATTTGTTTGTGCCATAGAGTTAAACAGAAAGACTTTGGCCCTCTTTTACTATTGCTGTCTAAAAGTTAAACAGCATAAACAGCACCAAATGGCTTGTGCTGCTTGATATATTGGTGCAGCTTTGGAATTTGCAATTTGGATTATTTTTTACTTCATATGCTGCGTTTTTGGCACAGATTTAGGGGCAGCATGTCATATTGTAGCCACACCTACTTTCCTACAAAACCACAACCACTTTTTGGTAAGACATACCCATCTGCCGCGCAATGTGCAGAAAGCTTAGGCCTGTGATAAATGTGCATAGGACATGCTGTGTCATATTTGTGCCACTTTATGGTGCATTTTAAGACAGGTTTCTTGTGCAACCACAAAAGTAAATGAGGGCCTATATTCTTGCAAGCACTTACATTCCCAATAGTTGGACCCCCAGAAATCATGCATTTATCATCTTTCTAGCTACAGAAAAAGTGATAAATGTCTGATCACTAGGGGGTCCCACCACTGGTGCCCCCACCAATCACTAAAACCGGGACCCAAAATCCACCATAAAGTGCCCAGCTACTGTATCTCCATCGGTCTCATATACTATGAATGGAAAAGCAATGCACATGTTTGGCCACTGCTCCATTCAAAGCCTTTCTCGCTCTGTGAGGGCATCCAGAAAGGAAAGATGGCTCAATGCCCCTGTCTTTGCAAAATATGGGGTCCCCAGTCGAAATGGGCGAATTTCCCGAAATTCGTTTCGTTCACTTCGCCGAATTTCTCGGCAAAAAATAACTTCGTTCCGAATTACTTCGGCGCGAATCACGTTAAAAAACAGCTATTTGGGTCTTCATACAATGTTGTGTTTTAGTATGACACGCACATGACTGCCGCCGCTCTTAGAATCGCTACATTATAAAATTTCCTGGGCACTTAAGAGGGCAAAACTGACCAAAAAACTGAAGGGGGAATGTAGCCTGATAAAGTCATGCGAGCGACAGCTGGAAAAAAACAAGCTGAGGGCTCAGGTGGCAATATCAGTGACAGAGTGTGGAGGTGACGGCAGCAGCCACAGCAGCATGAGGTCAGAGAGTGGCTCAATGACATTCTGGAGGTGGCAAAAAAGGAGTAGGCCACAGAGTGAGGCCACAGAGTGGGACAATGACACAGTGTGGAGGTCACGGCAGCAGGCACAGCAGCAGCATGAGGTCAGACAGTGGCACAATGACACAGTGTGGAGGTCACGGCAGCAGCCACAGCAGCAGCATGAGGTCAGACAGTGGCACAATGACAGTGTGTAGGTCACGGCAGCAGCCACAGCAGCAGCATGAGGTCAAACAGTGGCACAATGACACAGTGTGTAGGTCACGGCAGCAGCCACAGCAGCAGCATGAGGTCAGACAGTGGCACAATGACACAGTGTGTAGGTCACGGCAGCAGCCACAGCAGCAGCATGAGGTCAGACAGTGGCATAATGACATTCTGGAGGTGGCAAAAACAGGAGTAGGCCACAGAGTGGGACAATGACACAGTGTGTAGGTCACAGCAGCAGCCAGAGCAGCAGCATGAGGTCAGACAGTGGCACAATGACAGAGTGTGTAGGTCACGGCAGCAGCCACAGCAGCAGCATGAGGTCAGACAGTGGCACAATGACACAGTGTGTAGGTCACGGCAGCAGCCACAACAGCAGCATGAGGTCAGACAGTGGCACAATGACAGTGTGTAGGTCAAGGCAGCAGCCACAGCAGCAGCATGAGGTCAGACAGTGGCACAATGACACAGTGTGTAGGTCACGGCAGCAGCCACAGCAGCAGCATGAGGTCAGACAGTGGCACAATGACATTCTGGAGGTGGTAAAAACAGGAGTAGGCCACAGAGTGGGACAATGACACAGTGTGTAGGTCACGGCAGCAGCCAGAGGTCAGGCAGTGGCACAATTACAGAGTGTGTAGGTCACGGCAGCAGCCACAGCAGCAGCATGAGGTCAGACAGTGGCACAATGACAGGAATAGGCCACAGAGTGGCACAATGACAGAGAGTGGAGGTGACGGCGGCAGGAGCAACAGCATGAGGTCAGAGAGTGGCACAATGACACAGTGTGGAGGTCACGGCAGCAGCCACAGCAGCAGCATGAGGTCAGACAGTGGCACAATGACAGAGTGTGGAGGTGGGTGGCAATACCAGTCCCTGGTAAAGATGGTTTGTGGCAGATGGAGAAACTGTCAGCAGATGTGTGGCATCAGGCGGGTGGCGGCATCAGAAAAGTGGCTGAGGCAGGTAGTTTGAACCCAGACTCATTTCTCACAGTTTGGGTGAGGCGTCATGGCTGATGTAGTCTGACGCCTAAGGCATTGGTGTGTGGAAATCCTGGCCGATCCACGCCTGATTCATCTTGACAAAGGTCAGTCGTTCCACATTTCCCGTGGACAAGCGGGTTCTCCTTGGGGTAACGATGGCCCCCGCCGCACTGAACACCCGCTCTGATGCCACACTACTGGCCGGGCAGGACAGCTTCTCCACTGCAAACTCGGCAAGTTGCGGCCACACATCCAGTTTGGCTGCCCAGTAGTCCAGCGGATCTTCTAACTGGGGTGGCAGAGTGCTTTCCAAGTAGGCCACCACCTGTTAGTTCAGGGTCTGCTCCAGGTCCTGCTGCTGCTGCTGCTGCTGGCGACTGCCCTCCTCACTAGGCGGGTGAAGGAAGCTGCTCATCAGTGACTCCAGACTTAGGTTGCTGCTGATGGAGCTGGTACTGCTCCGACCCCCCCACCTTCCCCCGGCAGCCGCGGCAGTAGTATGTGAGCGCTGAAGAACCCCCCGGTCAGACCTGTCAGAGGAGGGACGATGCCGCACATGGGCAGCGGCCAACTGACTACGGAGGATTTCCCTATAGTATTTGAGTTTGTCCTCCCTCTGAATAGCTGGGAAAAAGGCTCCCATTTTGGACCGGTAGCGAGGGTCCAATAGGGTGGAGAGCCAGAAGTCATCCCTCTGCCGGATGCTGACTATTCGGCTGTCACTAGCCAGGCAAATCAGCATGCTGCGGGCCATCTGCACAAGTGACTCCGAGGGGCTCCCTGCCTCCATCTCCACTGTATACTGCCACAGTGCTTGCGGGTCATCTGCCTCGTCTTCCTCATCTCCATCTAGCTCCTCCAGCTGCTCCTGCTCCTCCTCTCTTGTCACCTGGGTAGAAAATCCACTCATTTCACCAGACAATGCTTCTGCTCCAATGTCCTCCTCCTCCTCCTCCATTTCAGTCCCCACCGGACTCATGTGGCCGTGAGATGTAGTTGCCACGTCTCCAGTCCCCTGCCCAGACAGATTTTTCAGCATCTGTTCCAGGACATGAAGCAGTGGAATGACGTTATTCATCCCGTAGTCCTGGCGACTGACAAATAACGTCGCCTCCTCGAATGGCCTCAACAAACGGCAGGTGTCACGCATGAGCTGCCACTGGCTGACATCAAAGTTACACAGGGGAGGACTTCTGTCTGCCTGGATCATCAAAAAATCGTTAATGGCCTTTCTCTGTTCATACAGTCGGTCCAACATGTGTAGGCTGGAATTCCAACCAGTGGAAACATCGCATATCAGAGTGTGTTGGGGGAGGCCGTTCTGCCGCTGCAACTCGAGGAGGGTGTTCCTAGCTTTGTACGAATGGATAAAGTGCATGCACAGTTTCCTGGCCATTTTCAGAATGTTCTGAAGATCGGTGGAAGACTTCAGGAACCTTTTCACAACTAGATTGAACACGTGCGCCATGCAGGGCGCGTGGACCATCCCTCCTTCGTGCAGTGCGGACACCATGTTCCTCCCATTGTCCGTCACCATGGTTCCGATTTGCAGTTGGCGCGGAGAAAGCCACACATCGATTTCTTGCTGCATGACGCGGAGCAGTTCCTCCCCTGTGTGACTTCGTTCGCCGAGGCAAGCCAGATGTAGAACTGCGTGACACCACTGTGCCCTACACATGTGGTATGATGGAGCAGTCCTTGTGGAGGCTGAGATGGTGGTGGAGGAGGAGGAGGAGGACATTGGTGCAGAAGCCGCAGTTTGACAACATGGAGGAGAAAGCGGCGTCTCCTGTCCAAGTTGTTGGTGTGCTTGGGCCGGAAGCACATTCACCCAGTGGGCCGTAAAGGACATGTACTGGCCCTGAGCGTAGTTACAGCTCCAGACGTCCGCGCTTCCGTGCACCTTGGAACAAACCGATAAGCTCAAGGACTAGCCCACCTTCTGTTCTACATATTTATGAAGTGCTGGTACTGCCTTTTTGGAAAAGAAATTACGGCTTGGAACTCTCCATCTCGGCTCGGCACAAGCCATTAGTTCTCTGAACGGTGCAGAGTCCACCATTTGGAAAGGGAGGGACTGCAGTACCAACAACTTGGACAGGAGTATGGTTAGCTGCTGCACCTTAGGATGGTTGGACGCATACTGTTGTCTCTTTACAATCGCCTTGCTGAACGACTGCTGTCGCCATGAGTAGCGAGGAGCAGGAGCATCTGGAGATGATGTCAAAGAGAAACAGCTCCCTTCTGCAGAGGTGGTGAAGCCTTGACTGGCTGCAATGGCATGCATGCCACTTGGCGCTGCTGCTGTTGCTGCGGTGGCAGGATGGACCACTACATCTGAGCCACTTTTCTCCAAGGCCACCGGATGGTGACGCTGCATGTGTTGACGCAGGGCCGTGGTGCCAACGTTAGCTCCCTGGTCATGCTTCACTTTCTGCTTACAGACTCTACATATTCCCATATTCGGCTCCTCCGGTGTCTTAGCAAAGAACTGCCACACCGCCGAGTATCGGATTTTACCGCCAACGCTCCGCACTGAGTGACTACTGCCGCCGCTGCCTCGCTGAGCCCCTGTGCCACTACTTTCTTGGACCTGCGAAGCGGGTTTTTTACCCCGTGGCCGCTTGGCTCCCGACCTCACACTGCTGCTATCCTGCTGACTCACGGCCACACGACCCACTTGCTGGCTGCGCTGCTGCCTGACGCGCAAGCTGACGCCCTCTTCTACTGACGATGATGAAGCCCTTGCCTCACCCGGCTCCCAAGTGCGGTCGGCTACATCATCATCTATTTGTGTTTCATCGTCACTCCTGTCCTCATCACCGGTCTTGGTATGTGAAACAAAATTGAAAATAAGTTTGATAATTTTAGCATTTTAATTTATGGCATCCATCTTGTCTTCTTCAAACTTAAATCTTTGTTCTAATATTAATTTCTGACTAGGATACAAGGACATGTTCTGTTCCACTCACATCATAATATTTGGTCTAGAGATACGTCTAGAAGGCCGTGGCATTTGAATAACAGGTCATAGCTGCTGCTTATTTAAGGTTATTAGATTAGCGTAACTAAGACAGATGTCAGAGTATTCATTTTTATTTTTTTTGGTAGATGGAAAGTGTCATGATTTTAATAATTAAATGGTATCTTTACATTAAGACACGGATTGGATTGTAACCTATATCTTATGCTAT
>JAODAL010033708.1:0-45232 GCA_025379985.1 Phyllomedusa bahiana | reverse complement strand
GTGTTGGGGGGGGCGGGGGGAGGGGGGGGGGTTGGGGGGGGCCGGGCTCAGGGGAGGGGGGGCGGGGGGGGGGGGCGGGGGCGGGGGGGGGGGGGGGGGGGGGGGGCCCTGGGGGTGTCGGGTGCGGGGGGGGGGCGGGGGCTGCAGTGTGGGGGTGGGGGGGGGGGGCCGCGTGCGGGTGTCGGGGGGCGGGGGGGGGGGGGGGGGGGGGGCAGGTGTGGGGGTGGGGGGGGCCTGAGGTGGGGGGTGGGGGGGGCCTGCAGGTGGGGGGGGGGGGGGGCATGCGGTGTCGGGGGGCCTTTGCAGTGTCGGGGGGCCTGAGGTGTGGGGGGGCCTGCGGGGGTGGGGGGGGGGGCCCGGGGGGGGGGCTGCAGGTGGGGGGTTGCGGGGGGGGCTGGAGGTGGGGGGTGGGGGGGGGGGGTTTGCGGTGGGGGGTTGCGGGGGGGGGGTTGCGGGTGGGGGGGGGGCGGTGGGGGGGGGGGGGGCGCTGGGTTTTGGCGGGGGTGCGGGGGGGCCCCCTGCGGGGGGGGTGGGGGGGGGCGCTGCGGGCGGGGGGGGGGGGGGCGCTGTGGGTGGGGGGTGGGGGGGGCGCTGCTGGTTCGGGTGGGGGGGGGGCGGCTTGCGGGTGTCGAGGGGGGGGGGGGCTGGGGGGTGTGGGGGGGGGGGGCCGGGGTTCAGGGGGGGGGGGGCTGAGGGTCGGGGTGGGGGGGGGGGGGGGTTGGGGGCGGGGGGGGGGGGGGGTGGGTGGGGGGGGGGGGGCGCGGTGACGGGGGGTGGGGGGGGAGGGTGGGGGGTTCCAGGGACGGGGGGGGGGGGTGGAGGGACGGGGGTGGGGGGCGCAGGTGGGGGGGGGGGGGGCCGTAGGTGTGGGGGGGGGTCGGGGGGGGGGGGGCCCGAGGGCGGGGGGGGGGCAGGGTTAAAGGGGGGGGGGGGGCCTGCAGGGGGAGAAGGGGGTAGGGGGGGGGGGGGGGGCTGCAGGAGCGGGGGTGGGGGCCCGGGGGTACCGGGGGGAGACAGCCGGGGGGGGGGGGCGGGAGGGTCGGGGGGCGGGGGGGCCCCCGGGGGGGTGGTGTGGGTCGGGGGGGTTGGGGAAAGCTGGGGGGATGGGGAGGTTGGGCTGTGAAGCCCCTGGCCCCCCGGGGGGGATGGGCCCCGTGTTTGGTGTTGTTGTGGGGGTTTCCCGGGGGGGTTTCGGGGGGTGATATGGGGGGTTGGGGGGGGGGGGTGGAGGGGGGGGGGTGGGGGGGGGGGGGGGTTGGGGGGGGGGGGGGTGTGGGGGCGGGGGTTTAAGAGGGGGGGCGGGGGTTTCGGGGGGGGGGGATAGGGAGGGGAAAGGGGGGTTGGGGGGCGGGGGGGGGGCTGGGGGGGGGGGGGGTTCGGGGGCGGGGGGGGGGGGGAGGGGGGGGGTGGGGGGGGGGAAACGGGGGGGGGAGGTGGGGGGCAGGGAGGCGGGGGGGGTCGGGGAGGGGCCGGGGGTTTTACGGGGAGAGAACAGGGGGGGGTATAGAGGAGAGAACAGGGGGTATAGAGGAGAGAACAGGGGGGATACAGAGGGAGAAAGGGGTAAGAGGAGAGAACGGGGGGGTTAAAAGAGGAGAGAAAGGGGGATACGAGGAGGACAGGGGGGTACAGAGGGGAGCACGGGGGGATACAGGGAGAGAACAGGGGGGGTATAGAGGAGAGAACGGGGGGGTTTTAAGAGGAGAGACGGGGGGTTACAGAGGGAGGCGGGGGGGGATACAGGGAGGAGGGGGATACAGGGAGGAGAGGGGATACAGGGGAGAGAACAGGGGGGTAAAGAGGAGGACGGGGGGGTACAGGGAGACACGGGGGTAAGAGGAGGAGGAAACAGAGGGGGAAGAGGAGGAGAGGACAGAGGGGTAAGAGGAGGGGGATACAGAGGAGAGCACAGGGGGATACAGGGTGAGAACAGGGGGGAAAGAGGAGAGCAGGGGGATACAGAGGAGAGAACGGGGGGGATACAGAGGAGAGCGGGGGAAAGAGGAGAGAGAGCGGGGGAAAGAGGAGGAAGGGGGTTTTTACGAGGGAGAACGGGGGGTCAGAGGAGAGAAGGGGGGTTCAGAGGGGAAGGGGGGGATACAGGGAGAGAACGGGGGGAAAGAGGGAAAAAGGGGGGGATATACAGGGAGGAGGGGGGATACAGGGAGGGGGAAACAGGGGGTATAGAGGAGAAAACGGGGGGGGTTAGGGAGAGCACAGGGGGGATACAGAGGAGAGAACAGGGGGATACAGAGGAGAGCACAGGGGGGATACAGAGGAGAGAACAGGGGGATACAGAGGAGAGAACAGGGGGGATACAGAGGAGAGAACAGGGGGATACAGAGGAGAGAACAGGGGGATACAGAGGAGAGCACAGGGGGGTAACGGAGAAAAAGGGGGTACAGGGGAGGCCGGGGGGGGTAAGGGAGACCAGGGGTTACAGAGGAGAGAACAGGGGATACAGAGGAGAGAACAGGGGGGTATAGAGGAGAGAACGGGGATACAGAGGAGAGAACAGGGGGATACAGAGGAGAGAACAGGGGGGTACAGAGGAGAGAACAGGGGGGTAAGGGAGAGCCAGGGGGGTTTCAGGGAAAGGACGGGGGGATACAGGGGAAAGGGAACGGGGGGGTATAGAGGAGGAAAGGGGATACGAGGAGCCACAGGGGGAGGAATACAGAGGAGAGCACAGGGGGATACAGAGGAGAGAACAGGGCGGTATAGAGGAGAGAACAGGGGGGTATAGAGGAGAGAACAGGGGGGATACATAGGAGAGCACAGGGGATACAGAGGAGAGAACAGGGGGGTATAGAGGAGAGAACAGGGGGGTACAGGGAGGAACAGGGGGATAAGGGAGAGCAACGGGGGATACAGAGGAGAGCACAGGGGGTATAGAGGAGAGAACAGAGGGGATACAGAGGAGAGCACAGGGGGGATACAGAGGAGAGCACAGGGGGATACAGAGGAGAGAACAGGGGGGTATAGAGGAGAGAACAGGGGGGTACAGAGGAGAGCACAGGGGGGATACAGAGGAGAGCACAGGGGGGATACAGAGGAGAGAACAGGGGTATACAGAGGAGAGCACAGGGGGATACAGAGGAGAGCACAGGGGGGTATAGAGGAGAGAACAGGGGGATACAGAGGAGAGAACAGGGGGATACAGAGGAGAGAACAGGGGGATACAGAGGAGAGCACAGGGGGATACAGAGGAGAGAACAGGGGGGATAGGGAGAGACGGGGGATCAAAAGAGAGCAAGGGGGGAACAGAGGAGAGCACAGGGGGATACAGAGGAGAGAACAGGGGGGTATAGAGGAGAGAACAGGGGGGTACAGAGGAGAGCACAGGGGGGATACAGAGGAGAGCACAGGTGGGATACAGAGGAGAGAACGGGGGGATACAGAGGAGAGCACGGGGGATACAGAGGAGAGAACACGGGGGTCGAGGAGAAAAAGGGGGGGATAAAGGGGAGAAAAAGGGGGGTTTACAGAGGAGAGCACGGGGGGGGTATGGGGAAAGAGAACGGGGATACAGAGGAGAGCACAGGGGGTATAGAGGGGAGAACAGAGGGGATACAGAGGAGAGCACAGGGGGGATACAGAGGAGAGAACAGGGGGATACAGAGGAGAGAACGGGGATACAGAGGAGAGAACAGGGGGATACAGAGGAGAGAACAGGGGGATACAGAGGAGAGAACAGGGGGGTACAGAGGAGAGCACAGGGGGATACAGAGGAGAGCACAGGGGGATACAGAGGAGAGAACAGGGGGATACAGAGGAGAGAACAGGGGGGTACAGAGGAGAGAACGGGATACAGAGGAGAGCACAGGGGATACAGAGGAGAGAACAGGGGGGTATAGAGGAGAGAACAGGGGGAAAGAGGGGAGCACAGGGGGGAAAAGAGGAGAGAAAGGGGGGGTACAGAGGAGAACGGGGATACAGAGGAGAGAACAGGGGGATACAGAGGAGAGAACAGGGGGATACAGAGGAGAGAACAGGGGGATACAGAGGAGAGCACAGGGGGATACAGAGGAGAGAACAGGGGGATACAGAGGAGAGAACAGGGGGATACAGAGGAGAGCACAGGGGGTACAGCGAGGAAACGGGGGGATCAGGGGGGAACGGGGTTTTCAGAGGAGGAAAGGGGGGATACAGAGGGAGCACAGGGAGAGTAAAGGGTACAGAGGGGGTTTCAGGGGGATCAGGGGGATATAGAGGAGAGCACAGGGGGGATACAGATGAGAGCACAGGGGGGATACAGAGGAGAGCACAGGGGGGATACAGAGGAGAGCACAGGGGGGGATACAGAGGAGAGTACACGGGAATATTCGGGGGATACACAGAAGAGTACATGGGGGAATACAGAGGAAAATACAGGGGGAGGAATACAGAGGAGAGTACAGGGGGATACAGAGGGGAGATACAGTAGAGTATAGGGGGATACGGAATAGAGTACAGGGGGATCCAGAGGAGAGTATAGGGATATGGAATAAAGTACAAGGGAACAGGGGTAATACAGGGGGGTTTCAGGGAGAAAAAGGGGGAAAAACTAGGAGAGAACGGGGGATACAGAGGGGTAAAAGGGGGGTATTTAAAGGGGTTAGGGATAGTATAGAGGGATACGAGGGGGTTTTGGGGAAACAGGGGGAATACAGAGGAGAGTAGAGGGAGGTTTTAGGCGATTAAAAGGGGAAATACGGGAAAAACTGGGAGGGTCAGAGGAGAGTACATGACAGATATAGAAGAGAGTACTAGGAGAGATAAAGAAGAGAGAATTGGGGTACAGAACAGAATACAGAGTAGAGTACGGGGGTAAGGGGGATTGCAGGGGTTAAGGGGAGACAAAAGGGGGTTTATAGGTGGGTACAGGGGATATAGAGGGGATACAAAGGAGAGTACAGGTGGGTACAGAGTGATGTAGACAGTACAGGGGAGCTATAGAAGAGATACAGTGGAGAGTACAGGGAGGATATAGAGGAGAGCACAGGTAGGATATAGAAGCGTGTACAGAAGAGAGAATACAGAAGAGAATGAAGTTATCGTTTTCACATGCTCTCATTCTGGTCACTGGAAATACAACATAGCGACTCATGGCAAAGAATTGTCCGAGGATCTGAAAAAAAGAATTGTTGCTCTAAAAAAGGATGCGGGAAAAAGAAGATCCCAACCTGACACGAGCTGCAGCGCGGGGGCCCAAGACCATAAGCTGTATAACAAGCCCAAAGAAATTGAGTGCTGTGCTCCTTCAAGATGAGTGCTCCCCAGCATTGTGCAGGGGTTACAGGGGTGGAGGGTCAGTCCTCAGTGTCATACCATAGCTGCCCCCCCTGTAAAATTTTTGTTGATGGCTGTCGTCCCAGAAGGAAGCCCCTTCTGAAGATGATGCACCAGAAAGCCTACAGATGGTTCGCTGGAGAAAAGTGGATTAAGAACATGGATTACTGGAACAATGTCCTGTGGTGTGTTGAGAACAAGATAAAAATATTTGGTTCAGATGGTGTCAAATTTCAGTGGTGACAACCAGGTGAGGAGTACAAATGCAAGTGTGTCTGCTTACAGTTAAGTATGGTGGAGGGAGTGTCATGGTTTGGGGCTGCATGAGTGCTGCCGGCTGTGGGGAGCTACAGCTCATAGAGGGAACCATGAAAGCCAACATGTACTGTGACATCCTGAAGCCGAGCCTGATCCCCTCCCTTCTGAGCCAACATGATAACAACCCCAAACACGTCCAAGACCCCCACTGCCTTGCTAAAGAGAATGAGGGTGAAGGTGCTGAACTGGCCAAGCGTCTCCAGACCTAAACCCTATGGAACATCTGTGGGGCCTCCTCAAACAGAAGGTGGAGGAGCTCAAGGTCTCTAACATCCACCAGCTCCATGATGTCGTCATGGAGGAGGATTCCAGTGGCAGCAACCTGTGAAGCTCTAGTGAACTCCAGGCCCAAGAGAGTTAAGGCAGAGCTGGAAAATAATGGAGGCCACACAAAATACTGAGACTTTGGTTGCAATCGTCCATTTTCACTTAGGGGTGTCCTCACTTTTGATGCCAACGGTTTAGACATTGATGTCTGGGTGTTGAGTTATTTTGAGGACACACTAAATTTACACTGTTATACAAGCCATGCACCGACAACATTGTATCAAAGTGTCAGATCTTCAGTGTTGTCCCATGAAAATAATACAATATTTACAAAATTGTCAGGGGTGTACTTACTTTTATGAGATACTGTATATATAGTTTATTTCACATTTTTTGAAATACAAACGTGTTATTAAACAAAAGCAAAAAGAGGAACAATCACACATCTGGGTCAATATGAATAATATGTAATTTTGTTTCAGTTTATATATATGTTGTGCTGACCTATTCCATGGCGCTGTACAGAGGGGGGTAAGTATGGGGTCATTTTCTATTTTAGCTCAGTGGGAGGTCTTGGGGAGGTTTTGAAGAGTCTTGGAAACCCTTTTTAACAGGATATGTAATATCCATGTGTATTGTGATCTGTGTTGTGTGATGGAATATGAATTAAATTGGTTGTAATATGTGTCTCATTGCTTTTTATTAGGAATAATAAAAGACAAAATTAGCCAACACCTCCAAACAATGATGAAACAAATACAGTGGTGCGCGCCGTAGCAGCTGAAACAGCAAACACAACGAGGCAGGGCAGCACTCAGCGGGCGCCAAGACTTATGCAAAGCTTGAATTTATGGGATATTTAATATCATTTAACATAATTTATCCACCATGGATTAGAAGTGATTGACATTTCACCAATCGCCATAAATTATAAAAAAAAGAAAATCCCGGCCCATGGAAATGCAGCTCGTTACTTAGGAAGATCTCTGAATTCTTTTGGAACAATCCGCTTGAGATTCCAGAGTAATTGTTGGAAGTATCTGCTTCCTCTGTAGAGAGACGTCGCTGGTTACTGCTCTAATGACTCCGTGGAGGCCCAGCCTGGGTGTAAGATGGATGGAAGAAACCCCTGCGTAGAGCCCGAGGGGCATTAAGCTGAAGGCTCTTTCCATTCCTTGCATCCTCTATACGTTTAGCTTGTCCTAACCCCTTCACTTATTTGGACCTACAGTTACATCCAAACTAGATGACCGGGTTTTGAAGCGGACTGACCAACTGAGCGCGCTCAATACATGGTGGGTGTCAAGTGTTAGATACAGTCAGCAACCACCGCTACTAGATGGAATCAGAGACCGCTCCGATCCCGGCCACTTAACCATAGTTACATAATTTGTAAGGTCAAAAAAAGACAGACGTCCATCCAGTTCAGCCTATTGTGCTACAGTGTTGATCCAGGGGAAGGAAAAAAAAAAACAAGAGGTAGAAGCCAATTGTCCACATTTTAGGGAAAAGAATCCTTCCGACTCCAATCTGGTAATTAGAATAAATCCCTGGATCAGCGACCCTTCTCCAGAATCCTGGTCACTATAACTTGTTATATTATTACATCTAGAAATGTATCAGACCTTCTCCAGAATCCCGGTCACTATAACTTGTTCTATTATTACATCTAGAAATGTATCCAGACCCTTCTCCAGAATCCCGGTCACTATAACTTTTATTATTACATCTAGAATGTATCCAGACCCTTCTCCAGAATCCTGGTCACTATAACTTGTTATATTATTACATCTAGAAATGTTCCAGACCTTCTCCAGAATCCTGGTCACTATAACTTGTTCTATTATTACATCTAGAAATGTATCCAGACCTTCTCCACAGATATCGAAACACGTGTGCCTTTCTCAGATCGGTCACTATAACTTGTTCTATTTTTTACATCTAGAAATGTCTCCAGACCCTTCTCCAGAATCCCGGTCACTATAACTTGTTCTATTATTACATCTAGAAATGTCTCCAGTTCCTTCTCCAGAATCCTGGTCACTGTAACTTGTTCTATTGTTACATCTAGAAATGTATCCAGACCCTTCTCCAGAATCCTGGTCACTATAACTTGTTATATTATTACATCTAGAAATGTATCCAGATCCTTCTCCAGAATCCCGGTCACTATAACTTTATCCTATTGTTACAATCTAGGAAATGTATCAAGATCCTTCTCCAGAATCCGGTCACTATAACTTGTTCTATTATTACATCTAGAAATGTATCCAGTTCCTTCTCCAGAATCCTGGTCACTATAACTTGTTCTATTATTACATCTAGAAATGTATCCAGACCCTTCTCCAGAATTCCGGTCACTATAACCTGTTATATTATTACATCTAGAAATGTTTCCAGACGCTTCTCCAGGATCCCGGTCACTATAACTTGTTCTATTATTACATCTAGAAATGTATCCAGACCTTCTCCAGAATTCCGGTCACTATAACTTGTTATTATTACATCTAGAAATGTATCCAGATCCCTTCCCTCCAGAATCTCCTGGTCACTATAACTTGTTATATTATTACATCTAGAAATGTATCCAGACCCTTCTCCAGAATCCTGGTCACTATAACTTGTTATATTATTACATCTAGAAATGTATCCAGACCCTTCTCCAGAATCCTGGTCACTATACCCTGTTATATTATTACATCTAGATATGTATCCAGACCCTTCTCCAGAATCCCAGTCACTATAACTCGTTATATTATTACATCTAGAAATGTATCCCTTTCCTTTGCAGAGAGTTTCACAGTCTCACTGCTCTTACAGTAAAGAATCCTTTCCGTGTTCATCTAGAAACTTTCTTTCCTCCAGACGTAGAAGAAGCCCCCTTGTTCTGGATATAGTCCTGGGTATAAATCTTGGGCGAGATCTCTATACAGGCAGTCCCCGGGTTACATACGGGTTAGGGACTGAAGGTTCGTTCTTAATTTGAATTTGTATGTAAGTCGGAACCAATATATTTAGTACATGTATGGTGTATATGTATGGTGTGTAATTATAGGCAGGTATTTGTCCCCCATAGCAGCTATAGGCAGTTTAATGTCCCGCATAGGCAGGTATAGGTCCCCCATAGCAGGTATATGTCCCCCATAGCAGGTATAGGTCCCCCATAACAGGTATAGGTCCCCCATAGCAGGTATAGGCAGGTATATGTCCCCCATAGGCAGGTATAGGCAGTTATGTTCCCCATAGGTAGGTATGTTCCCCCATAGTCAGTTATGTCCTCTATAGGCAGTTATGTCCTCCATAGGTAGTTATGTCCCCATAGGCAGGTATGTCCCCATAGGCAGGTATGTCCCCATAAGCAGGTATGTCCCCTATAGGCAGTTATGTCCCCCATAGGCAGGTATAGGTCCCCCATAGGTAGTTATGTCCCACATAGGTAGTTATGTCCCCCATAGGCAAGTATAGGCAGTTATGTCCCCCATAGGCAGTTATGTCCCCATAGGTAGGTATGTCCCCCATAGGCAGTTATGTCCCCCATAGGTAGTTGTGTCCCCATAGGCAGGTATGTCCCCCATAGGCAGTTATGTCCCCCTTAGGCAGGTATAGGTCCCCCATAGGTAGTTATGCCCCCCATAGGCAGGTATGTCCCCCATAGGTAGTTATGTCCCCCATAGGCAGGTATGCCCCCCATAGGCAGGTATGCCCCCCATAGGCAGGTATAGGTCCCCCATAGGTAGTTATGTCCCCCATAGGTAGTTATGTTCCCCATAGCCAGGTATGTCCCCTATAGGCAGCTATGTCCCCCATAGGCAGGTATAGGTCCCCCATAGGCAGTTATGTCCCCCATAGGCAGTTATGTCCCTATAGGTAGGTTTGTCCCCTATAGGCAGGTATGTCCCCCATAGGCAGTTATGTCCCCCATAGACCGGTATGTCCCCCATAGGCAGGTATGTCCCCCATAGGTAGGTATAGATAGGGCTTATTTAAAAAAACAAACAGATGCTCACCACAGCCCCCCTCCCCCTCCCCCTCTCCCCGCTGCTCCGAGGTTTACCTCCGGCTCCGTCTTCCTGCACAGGCCGGTGATGTCATCAGGCCGCTCATGCAGCGTGATGACATCGCGCGCTGCCTGTGCCAGAGACTCCAGAAGGTTGCATATCTACTTGCGGCCTTCCGGAGTTCTATTGGGGAGCAGGGAGCGCTCGCTCTCTGCTCCGCAATAGATTCTTCCACTGTATGCGCTCCGGGAGGTCCCTGCCGGTGCCCGGGCCATGGCAGTGCCCGGACGTGGACCGGAGAGTCCGCTGTATGCGCTCCCAGGAGTCGCATGCAGCTGCGAAGGATCGCTGACAGCGCCCGGGCCACCGCAGCGCCGGACGCTGTCAGCTGTCCCTGGTTTGCGTCGTTCCAGTCCCCGTTCGTAACTAGGGGACAGACGTAAGTCGGAATGACGTAAGTCGGGGACTCACTGTATTGTCCTTTGATATATTTATACATATTTATTATGTCCCCCTGAAGCCATCTTTTCTCTACACTAAATAACCCTAATCTTGCTAATCTTTCTGGGTACTGTAGTCCACCCAGTCCTTTTATTATTTTTGTTACCCACCTTTGAACCTGTTCAAGCTCTACAATGTCTTTCCTGTGCGCTGGTGCCCAAAACTGTACACAATATCCCCTGTGTGGTCAGACCAGTGACTTGTATGCTGGCAGTAATAACTTGGGTTATGAACAGGATAGGGACTGTAGGTTTGTTCTTTAATGTAATTTGTAAGCAAGTCATAACAGGTACATTTATTCAATGTAACTTCATCAAAACATTTTTTTTCTAGTTTTGGATAGTGCAGGAAAGTGTTATCACACCTTTTACATTTGTTTTGCTTTCTGTGCGCCTGTTTGGAAGATTTCACCTTATTTTCTGTCTCTCATGTGCTGCTGTGGCATTCTGGCATTTGTAGATCCCCAGCTACTAGCTGCTGTGGAACATGGGACTACAAGTATCAGTATGTTACAAATAGTACATGTATGTTGTGGCATACTGGTACTTGTAGTTCCCTAGCTACTAGCTGCTGTGGAGCATGGAACTACAAGTATCAGTATGCCACACTTAGTACCTGTGTGGTGTGGAATGTTGGCACTTGTAGTTCCCCAGCTACCAGCTGCTGTGGAACATGGAACTGCAAGTATCAGTATGCCACAATTAGTACATGTGTGGTGTGGCATGCTGGCACTTGTTGTTACCCAGCTATTAGCTGCTGTGGAATATGGAACTACAAGTATCAGTATGCCACAATTAGTACATGTATGGTCTGGCATGCTGGCACTTTTAGTTCCCCAGATACCAACTGCTGTGGAACATGGAACTACAAGTATCAGTATGCCACAATTAGCACATGTGTGTGTGTGGCATGCTGGAACTTGTAGTTGTACAACTAGAAATGCAGGCATACCACACATGTACTAATTGTATGGGTGCCCATACAGTACAATACTTTACATTGGGGGCGACTGAGGAAGGGGGGGGGGGAACCGGGAGCAGTAAGAACAGACCTGTCGTGTACAAGACCAGCAAGGTGTGAGGGAGAGCTGTTATGCCGGCCTGAAGACAGAGGTTCCCAGCACAAGACGTGTAGGTGAAAGGAAGGTAAAAAGAGCTGCTGTGCTGTGCCGGCCAGAGGACGCAGGGGGAAGAGGAAGGCTTGCAATATTCTGATGTTATTATGGGGCGTAACTCAGTGTATGATCTCAGCACGCCGGGTCTCATCACATAAGTCTCCATTTGTAACTAGGAGACATTGGAAGTCAGAACGTTGTAAGTCGAGGACGGCCTGTAATAGGAGACTGATGTTCTCATCATGTGCCTCTATGCCCCTTTTAATGCACCCCATGATCCTATTTGCCTTGGCAGCTGCTGCCTGACACTGGCTGCTACAATTAACATTACTGTCCACCAGGATTCCCAAGTCCTTCTCCAGTCACTTTTACCCAGCATTTTTCCATTTGACAAGTAATCATGGAATGGATTTTTCCTTCCCATGTGCAGAACCTTGCATTTATGCATATTCTATTAACCATTTAGACAGCACGGTGAAAACTACCATAGCCGCTTCCATGCTTGTGGCCCCTGATCGCCTCCCCCTCACGTCAGCCTCATAATGTCTTCAGTAGCTTCTATGCCAAAAATAAATTAAAAAAATGTAAAAATCAAATTTTATTTTTTTTCTATATTCCCTCATATTATAAAAATAAAAATTAGAATTTAAGAATTACTTAAAAGTAAAGCTTAACGTATCACAGAGAAAAAAAAAAAATTTTGTAGAATAACCGAGTGAGAAAAAGCGTAATCAGGAAGGAGGGTAAGTGGCCCAGTTAGGAACTGGTCAATGGATACATCCTCCGGTAGTGTACAGTCAAGGTGTATATAACACATACATGCCAACTCTCCCGTTTTTGGCGGGGGGGTCCCGCTATTTGGGGTCCCCTCCCGCCCTCCCGGGGGAGTTGGCATTCCTCCCGCCGCCTGCAGGCGGGGGTCCTTTAAATTACCGCGGCGCAAGAGTAGCGCTGGTGCGCTACTCTTGCGCCGCAGGACCGCTCCTACAGGCAGGTGCAGCGGCCGCAGCGGCCGCTCACCCGCCCGCGGTCTCACTGTGCGGGGAGGAGGCAGGAGGGATCGCTCCCTCCTCCCTCCTCTCCCTGTATGTACGGCGGCGGTGTGCGCGCCGTGCATACAGGTCAACGGCGCAGGGGGAAGTGACGCGCGGCTGCAGGGGAGTGACGCGCGGCTGCTCTCACTTCCCCCTGCGCCGCTGAGGAGATCGGTCGGAGCGGCCACGCTGCAGGAGCCTGTAAGGTAAGTGGATTTTATTATTTAATTTTTATTAGCTTTAGGGGGCTCTACCTGGCTAACAGAGAGGGCAACTACCTGGCAACAGAGGTGGCACTACCTGGCAACAGAGGGGGCACTACCTGGCAACAGAGGGGACATCTACCTGGCAACAGAGGGGCACTACCTGGCAACAGATGGGGCACTACCTGGCAACAGAGGGGACATCTACCTGGCAACAGAGGGGACATCTACCTGGCAACAGAGGGGGCACTACCTGGCAACAAAGCGGGCACTACCTGGCTAACAGATGGGGGCACGACCTGGCGAACAGATGGGGGCACTACCTGGCTAACAGATGGGGCACTACCTGGCAACAGAGGGGACACTACCTGGCAAACCGAGGGGCCCCTACCTGGCAAACAGATGGGGGCACTACCTGGCTAACAGAGGGGACATCTACCTGGCAAACAGATGGGACATCTACCTGGCAAACAGATGGGACATCTACCTGGCAAACAGATGGGACATCTACCTGGCAAACAGATGGGACATCTACCTGGCTAACAGATGGGGGCACTACCTGGCAACAGAGGGGACATCTACCTGGCAACAGAGGGGACATCTACCTGGCAAACAGATGGGACATCTACCTTGCAAACATATGGGACATCTACCTGGCAAACAGATGGGGGCACCCACCTGGCTGACAATGGGGGCACCCACCTGGCTGACAATGGGGGCACCTACCTGGCTAACAAAGGGGGGCATCTACCTGGCTACAAATTTGGCCTCTACCTGGCTACAGAGGGGGCATCTACTTGGCTACAAGGGGGCATCTACCGGCCTGTAAGGAGCACTACCTGGTTATGGGGGGCTACTACCTGCTATAAGGGCATCGACCTGGCTTTCTTCCAAAGCCGTTATGCATTTAGGTGGAGTGGGTGTGGCTTTTTGAAGGGGCGTGGCATACCAACAAGATGGGCGTGTCCATGCAAATTTTTGCCGCGACGCGCTACGCGCGCCGCCCACTAAATTCTCCTTCTTTTCCATTTTCGAAAGTTGCCAACTATGATATAACAAGAACGTACGTGATGGCAACATGGCCGCTGTCCTACAATGTTATGAACTGACGTCACCTATCTGGGATGACGTCGGTGGATGAAGTCTCCAGCTGACGGCAGCGCAGGAACCGTCCCTCTTCTTGTTGGATCCATAGTTTTCTAAGTTCCTTGTTGCTATGGTAACAGTGATCTTGATGGTGGCTCTCTATAGGCTTCCATCGAGCAACATGGCCGCTGTCCTACAATGTTATGAACTGACGTCACCTATCAGCGATGACGTCTGTGGATGAAGTCTCCAGCTGACGGCAGCGCAGGAACCATCGCTCTTCTTGTTGGATCCATAGTTTTCTAAGTTTCTTGTTGCTATGGTAACAGTGATCTCGATGGTGGCTGTCTACAGGCTTCCATCAAGCAAAATGGCCGCTCGTGCAGCAGAAGGGTTGTGTGCAGAATTGACTCCAAGAACGCTCAGGACTAACGGAGCGTTCAAGTGACGTATTATTTACGCGAATTTCAATGCGAAAATGACGCTCAATGGCCTGAGGCATTCATCTTCGGGTTAAGGTAAGCTCCCCTGCAGCTGTCTCTTTGGGGGCGTCTATCAGGAAGCCTGACGTCATCAGATCAGGTCCCCGTTGTCCGCTCTGGGTCTCCCCCATATAATTGGTTGTTTGTAGGACAATAACAAAGTGTCTTGCATTACTTTAACCTGTACAATGTGTTGACTATTTTGAGATAGGTAGCACGTCAGTTTCTATTTTTTTGCACCTGTTGTTTTTTGTGGTACTTTTCTTGCACATTGATACCCTCTCTCCTGAATCCCAGACTGTCTATCGTCCATATCCCCCTTCTCCTCCCATCTCCTAAGACTAAGGGCCACATGTATGAAAACTGTCTAGGTCTGAAACTCACTTTGTTGCCCATAGCAACCAATCAGAGCCCATAGCAACCAATCAGAGCCCATAGTAATCAATCAGAGCCCATAGCAACCAATCAGAGCCCATAGCAACCAATAAGAGCTCATAGCAACCAATCAGAGTCCATAGCGACCAATCAGCACCCATAGCGACCAATCAGAGCCTGTAGCGACCAATCAGAGCTCATAGCAACCAATCAGAGCTCATAGTAACCAATCAGAGCTCATAGTAACCAATCAGAGCCCATAGAAACCACTCAGAGATCATAACAACCAATCAGAGCTCAAAGCAACCAATCAGAGCCGACAGCAAACTAATTAGAGCTCATAGCAACCAATCAGAGCTCATAATAACCAATCGGAGTCCATAATAACCAATCAGAGCTAATAATAACCAATCAGAGCACATAACAACCAATCAGAGCTCATAACAAACAATCGTTGTCAATAATCACCAATCAGAGCTCATAATAACCAATCAGGGAACATAACAACCAATCAGAGCTAATAACAACCAATCAGAGCTCATAGCAACCAATTGGAGCCCATAACGACCAATCAAAGCCCATAGCAACCAATCAGAGCCTATAGGAACCAATCAGAGCTCATAGTGACCAATCAGAGCTCATAGTAACCAATCAGAGCCCATAGAAACTAATCAGAGCCCATTACAACCAATCAGAGCCCATAGCAACCAATCAGCCCAAATCAACCAATCAGAGCCCATATCAACCAATCAGAGAACATAGCCACCAATCTCACTCTATCCCTCCACCTGATCTCCCTATCACTGTCAACGGCTATACACTCTCACCTGTCCGCTGCCTTGGGATAACCTTTGACTCTTTTCTGTGTTTTCAAACCACATATCCAAGTTCCACCTGAAAAATGTCTCTGGAATCAATTCATAACTTCGATACTACAAAAATACCCTTGTCATCTCCCGCCTAGACTACTGCCACACCCTTCTCTGTGGCCTCCCAGCTAGCACTTTTGGTCCTCTCCAAATCAACTCTGCCACCCATCTTATCCACCTCTCTCCTCGTTACTCCTCCACATGTCCTCCTCTGCCAATCCCTTCACTGGCTACTCATTGCCCAGCAAATTCATTTCAAGTTAGTAACCTACAAGTCTCTCCATAACCTCTCCCCTCCAAACATCTCTGCCTTAATCTCCATATTCCTCCCCTCACACAACCTCCCCTCCTCTCAGGACCTTCTTCTCTGCTCTCCCTGTGTCAGCTCCTCACGCAACTGTCTCCAAGACTTCTCCCGTGCTTCCCCCCCACTCTGGAAGTCACTGCCCCAACGCATCAGACCCCCCTCCACCTTCACCAGGTTCAAAAGCAACCTGAAAACCCCTCTTTTCAGGAGTCTATAACCTCCAATAACCCTGCTGATGCTACACCCCCCACAAACATGTCTGCCCCTCACCTTCTATCTCCTTCCTCCATCCTTGTAGCTTATAAGCCTTCGCGGGCAGGGATACGTTTTTGAGGTCCAGAAAACCTTGTGGTATTTGGATACGTTTTACGCAACGTGTTTTATGTATAGTAAAAATGTATTCAACGCACATACCCTAAGGCAGTTATCCTCAAACTGCGGCCCTCCAGCTGTTGGAAAACTACAACTCCCATCATTCCCACCGTTATAGATTCTATAATTGCATGATGGGAGTTGTAGTTTCCCAACAGCTGGAGGGCCGCAGTTTGAGGATGCCTTTGGTTTTCCTCTCAGTTTATCCTGCCGTTTGGATACACCTCCTGGTACCTCACTGCGGATCCGGAGAGGTGCTTGGGCAGCTTAAAAATTCATTGGTCCTGGTAGAGGCTCCTGCGTTTCCGCTCTGTGATAACTGCCGCCACTCGTCTCTTGATAGAACCTGATCTCCTGGTGCCGACATCGACGATTTTGGGCATTTGCTGTTGTTGTGAATGTTTTTTCTTCTCCTTCAAGTGGAGTTCACCGCGCTCCGGCTTGTGAAACTGACAATGTATTATTCTGTCAATTGCTCTTGTCTGGAATCGGAACTTTTATTTGATTTCTCTGCATTTTCCTGCTAAGGCTCTAAAATTGAATAAAAAGATGTGAAAAAAACAAAATAAAAAAACAAGCTACATGATTCCAGCCTCAAAGGGCTTTTCCCATCTAAGACATTTATGGATTATCGATAGGATGTGCCATAAATGTCGGATAGGCAAGGCCATCTTATTCATTGGGCACACTGGGCAGCTGCCTGGGGGCCCCACAATCTTAAGGGCCACAGGTCGTTGACTGTATGTCCTGGATCCCTGGGTCAGTGTTCTTTATTTAAAGTTGTCTCACTACATTGATTTGTCCTGTTTTCTTGGTTTCATTTTGAAATCAGGGTGGTATTTAATGGCTTCTACTAGGCTACAGTAGAAGCCAGGTCTGTAGCTATAGCAACCAGTGCTGGCAGGTTATCAGGAGAGATCAAACAGGTCTGTAGCTATAGCAACCAGTGCTGGCAGCCTGTGAGGAGAGATCAAACAGGTCTGTAGCTATAGCAACCAGTGCTGGCAGCCTATCAGGAGAGATAGAACAGGTCTGTAGCTATAGTAACCAGTGCTGGCAGGCTATCAGGAGAGATCAAACAGGTCTGTAGCTATAGCAACCAGTTCTGGCAGCCTGTGCGGAGAGATCAAAAAAGTCTTAGCTATAGCAACCAGTGCGGCAGCCTGTGAGGAGAGATCAACAGGTCTTTTAGCTATAGCAAACCAAGTGCTGGCAGCCTATCAGGAAGATTGAACAGGCTGTAGCTATAGAGACCTGAGGAGCTGATGCAGCCCATACAAGAGGGGATATCTAGGAATAGGTAGGAGACTGTTAATGGACATTATATTGCAAAGTGACTTGTTTTTGCAAAATCTTTAACATAAAAAGCAGCGATCCTTTAACAACCCCTTTAACTGTGTGTTCTTAGGAGATGCAGAGAGACAAAAACCATAATGGAGCAATTGTCCTGCCCTGACTTGTTAGCTACAGGCAGCCTACAACAACATGGCAGCATGATGATATAATTGTGCTTGTGGGTGATAAGAGGTGAAGCTTTATGTGGCTAGAGGTATGGTCTGGTGTGATCAGGGTCATCTTATTCATTGGGCACACTAGGCAGCTGCCAAGGGGCCCCACATGCATAGGAACCCCAGGTGGTGAATATATGTCCCAGGAATGCAGGGCACGAGCCCTGGATCTGTCGGTCAACGCTGCTTATTTAAAGGGGTCGTCTCACTACAGGGATTGCTGCTTTTTATGTTAAAGATCTTGCAAAAACAAGTCACTTTGCAATATGTGTCCATTAACAGTGGGCCTACCCTATTCCTAGATAAACCCCTCTTTTTATGGACTGCAACAGCTCCTGAGGTCGCTATAGCTACAGACCTGTTTGTTTTATCCTGAAAGGCTGCCTGCACTGGTTGCTATATCTACAGACCTATTCAATCTCTCCTGATAGACTGCCAGCAGTGGTCGATATAGCTACAGACATATTAAATCTCTCCCGATAGGCTGCCAGCACTGGTTGCTATAGCTACAGACCTGTTCAATCTCTCCTGATAGGCTGTCAGCACTGGTTGCTATAGCTACAGACCTGTTCAATCTCTCCTGATAGACTGCCAGCAGTGGTCCCTATAGCTACAGACATGTTAAATCTCTCCTGATAGGCTGCCAGCACTGGTTGCTATAGCTACAGACCTGTTTGATCTCTCCTGATAGGCTGCCAGCACTGGTTGCTAAAGCTACAGACCTGTTTGATCAATCCTGATAGGCTGTCAGCACTGGTTGCTAAAGCTACAGACCTGTTTGATCTCTCCTGATAGGCTGCCAGCACTGGTTGCTATAACTACAGACCTGGCTTCTACGGCAGCCTAGTAGAATCCAGTAGAATCAACTCCACTGGTGGGCTCCAAGAATCCGCTCCAATGGTGGGCCCCAAGAATAAGCTCCACTGTGGGCCCCAAGAATCATCTCCACTGGTGGCCTCAAGAATCAATTCCACTGGTGGCCCCAAGAATCAACTCCACTGGTGGGCCCCAAGAATCGTTCTCCCCGGGTGGGCTCCAAGAAATATCCTCCCTGGTGGGCCCTAGAAATCAAAATCTACTTTGGGTTTGGCCCCAAGAATCAACTCTCTGGTGGGGCCCAAGAATCATCTCCACGAGTGGGCCCCAAGAATCAATTCCACTGGTGACCCCCAAGAATCCACTCCACTTGTGGGGCCTCCAAAAATAACCCACTGGTAGGCCCCAAGAATAACTCCACTGGTGGCCCCAATAATCAATCTCCATGGTGACCACAAGAATCAACACCACTGGTGGGCTCCAAGATAACAACCCACGGGTGGCCCCAATAATCAGCTCCACATGGGGGCCCCAAGAATCGAACTCACTGGTGTGGCCCCCAAATCAACTCCCGAGGTTGCCCAAGAAATCAACTCCACTGGTAGGCCCCAAAAATCATCTTCACTGGTGGGGCCTTAAGAATCAACTCCACTGATGACCACAGGAATCATCTCCACTGGTGCGCCCCAAGAATCAGCTCCACTGCTGGATCCCAAGAGTCATCTCCACTGGTGGACCCCAAGAATTTAAATCCATCTGGTGGCCCCAAGAATCAACACCACTGGAGGACCCCAAGAATCCAACTCCACTGGTGGGGCCGAAAGAAACAACTCCACTGGTGGGCCCCAAGAATCTACTCCACTAGTGAGGTGGCCCCCTATATAAACTCCCTGGTTTGGCCCAGGAATCAACTACCAACTGGTGGGCCCAAGAAAAAACCCCACTGGGGGGGCCCCAAGAATCACTCCACTGGGGGCCCCAAGAATCAACTCCACTGGGGGCCCCAAAAACACCACTGGGGGCCAAGAATCAACTCCACTGTGCCCAAGAATCATCCCCGGGGGGGCCCCAAGAATCCTCCACTGTGGCCCAAAGAATCACTCCACGGTGGGCCCCAAGAATAAACTCCACTGGTGGGGCCCCAAGAATCATCTCCACTGGTGGGTCCAAGAATCAACTCCACTGTGGGCTCCGACAACAACCTCCACTGGTGGCCCCAAGAATCAATGCCCCAGACACCCCAGTCCAACACTGTGTACAGCTCTATATAAAAATAGTGGATTTTCACTTGTTTGTCAGGAAATGTTTCTGTTGCCTGGAGCTCGGGCCTAATCTATGTCTTACTTGGAGACTTCAGACACAGTTTTGATCACGATTTTTTTGAGAATGATAAATTTCCAGTTTTCCTCCAACCCAGGGGCGTTTGGGATGAAGGGAAACACAAATTTGGGGATTCTGGGAGGCTTGTGGCTCAGCAGGATCCAGTGACAGGCGGGCGAGCAGCCGCACAAGTGCTCGACCTGGTAATTACCCCAATAATGGCTTCTACGTGAAGTAGAACTAATGGCGGATCAATAGAAAATGCCATTTACTGACAAACTGGAGAATCTGGGGCCACACGTGCACCCCCGCTCTGATCACAGCAGCACAGTCACAATGTTACATGCACCAGGTCCATGTGCTGTCAGCCTTTTCCTGGCAGATTGGATTAATGTCTATGCATATAATCCATAATGTGCCTTCTATGATGTGTGTGTAATGTATAATCTACAGTAAAAGTAATCTATGCATTATCATCTATAACATGTAATATATGAATAATCTATAATGTATGATCTATGTAAACTGTATGTTTAATGTGTAACCTGCAATAAAAGTCATCTATGCATTATCTATAATCTATGGATAATCTGTAATGTGATATCTATATATACTGTATATATAATGTATAATCTACAATAAAAATTATCTATACATAATCTACGATATATGGATAATCTATAACATATAATCTGCGAATAATCTATAATGTATGATCTATGTAAACTATCTGTAAACTGTGTGTATAATGTATAATCACCAATAAAAGTAATCTATGCATCATCTAGGATGTATGTATAATCTATAACGTATGATCTGTGAGTAATCTATAATGTATAATATATATACTGTATGAATATGTAATCTATAATGTATGTATAATCTATAAAATGCTATCTATGAATAATCTATAATGCATGATCTATGTATAATGTATGTGTAATGTATAATCTATGAATAATGTATAATCTACCTTTAAAGCTATCTATACCTAGTCTACGATGTATTGATAATCTATAATGTATAATCTATGAATAAACTATAATGTATAATATATATACCGTATGAATATGTAATCTATAATGTATGTATACAATAAAAGTAAACTATGTATAATCTATAACATATTATCTATGAATAATCTATAATGCATGATCTATGTAAACCGTATGTATAATGTGTAACCTGCAATAAAAGTCATCTATACATTATCTATAATTTATGGATAATCTGTAATGTGATATCTATATATACTGTATATATAATGTATAATCTACAATAAAAGTTATCTGTACATCATCTACGATGTATGGATAATCTACAATGTATAATCTGTGAATAATCTATAATGTATTATATATATACTGTATGAAGGTGTCATCTATAATGTATGTATAATCTATGATAAAAGTAATCTATGTATAATCTATAACATATTATCTATGAATAATCTATAATGCATGATCTATGTATAATGTATGTGTTATGTATAATCTATGATTAATCTATAATCTATGTATAATTTACAATAAAAGTAATCTATACATAATCTATAACATACTATCTATTAATAATCTACAATGTTATCAATGTAAAATATATAATGTATATTCTAAAGTAAAATTAATTTATACATAATTTTTAACATATTATCTATGAATAATCTATAATGCATGATCTATGTATAATGTATAATCTACCCAAAAAAGTAATTTATACATAATCTATAACGTACTAGCTATTAATAATCTACAATGTTATCAATGTAAAATGTATAATCTACAGTCAAAGTAATCTATACATAATCTATAACATACTACATATTAATAATCTATAAAATTATCAATGTAAAATATAAAAATAATCTATACATAATTTATTATTTAAGTATAATTTATTAATAATCTATAATATGTAATCTATATTAAAAGCTATCTATATATCATCTATAATCTATGGATAATCTATAATGCATAATCTATATATACTGTATGTATAATGTGTAATCTACAATTAAAGTCATCTATACATCATTATGATCTTTGGATAATTTATAACGTATAATCTGTGAATAATCTATAATGTATATTTTCTCTCTCTCTCTCTCTCTATATATATATATATATATATATATATATACATTGTATGTATGTGTAATGTATAATCTATGTATAATGTATAATCAATGTATGATGTATGAATAATGTATAATCTACAATAAAGGCAATCTACACATAATCCATAATCTATGTATAGTCTATAACGAATAATCTATAAATAATCGGTCATGTATAATCTATGTATCATCTACAATAAAAGTAATCTTTGAATAATCTGTGATCTACGCATAATCTATAATGTATAATTTCTGAATAATCTATAATGTAAGATCTATATTAAAAGTAATCTATACATCATCTTTAATTTAATTTAATATTGACTAATAGACCTGACAGAGTAACAAAGGTTGAGGTTGAGGGGCACCTAGGGAATAGTGACCATAATATAATAAATTTCCATTTATCCTTCAATAGAGTTTTTTGTCAAGGAGCCACAAAAAACACTGAATTTTAGGAAGGCTAATTTTATTCTGCTTAGGGAGGCACTAAAATGTATTGACAATGTGTTTAAATATGGCAGAACAAAAAATAAATGGGATATTTTTAAAAACATCCTAGGCCACCACTGTGAGAGGTACATACCTTATGGTAATAAAATAATTAGAAACAGGAAAAACCCAATATGGATCAACAGAGATGTAAAGGAGGCAATAAAAAACAAAAAGAAAGTGTTTCAGCTACTTAAACAGGAGGGCAGTGAAGAGGCGCTAAGAAGCTATAGGGAAAAAAATAAAGTGTGTAAAATAAAGATAAAGGAAGCAAAGATGGAGACAGAAAGACATATTGCTATAGAAAGTAAAACTAACCCCAAAATATTTTTTAACTATATAAATAGTAAAAAGATTAAAACAGAAAATGTTGGCCCTTTAAAAAGTACTGAGGGAGAGACAGTAGAGGGCGATGAGAAAAAAGCAATTTATTAAACACTTTTTTCTCCACTGTATTTACCGAGGAGGATGAGCTTCCTGTTGATGAGCAGAGGGATGAGGTAAACTCCAACTAAAATGTTTCTTGTCTAACCCAGGAAGAAGTGCAGCTCTGTCTTAAGAAGATTAAAATAGACAAATCCCCAGGCCCTGACGGTATACACCCACGTGTCCTAAGGGAGTTAAGTGATGTCATAGATAGGCCCCTATTCTTAATATTTATGGACTGTCTAATAACGGGGTATGTCCCAAAGGATTGGCGCATAGCAAATGTGGTGCCAATATTCAAAAGGGGTCAAAAAGTGATCAGGAAACTATAGGCCGTAAGCTTACCTCTGTTGTGAGTAAAATGTTTGAAGGTTTTCTCAGAGATGCTATCCTGGAGTATCTCACTGAAAATAAATGTATAACACCGTTCCAGCATGGGTTTATGAAGGATCGGTCCTGTCAGACTAATCTCATCAGCTTCTATGAGGAAGTTAGTTCTAGACTGGATCGGGGTGAGGCACTGGATGTCATATATCTAGATTTCTCTAAAGCATTTGATACTGTTCCACATAAAAGGTTGGTAAGTAAAATGAGAATGCTTGGACTGGAGGAAAATTTGTGCAAGTGGGTAAGTAACTGGCTCACTGATAGAAAACAAAGGGTGATAATTAACGGTACATACTCTGACTGGATTGCTGATACTAGTGGGGTACCACAAGGGTCAGTATTGGGCCCTATCCTCTTTAACATTTTCATTAATGATCTTACACAGGGATTGCACAGTAGAATATCAATCTTTGCAGATGATACTAAGCTCTGTAAAGTAATCAACACAATAGAGGATAATGTGTTATTACAAAGGGATCTGGATAAGTTGGAGGCCTGGGCAGAGAAATGGCAGATGAGGTTTAACACTGAAAATGCAAGGTTATGCACATGGGGAAGAGAAATCCATTACATGATTACATGTTAAATGGAAAAAGGCTGGGTAAAAGTGACATGGAAAAGGACCTGGGAATCCTGGTGGACAGTAAACTTAGTTGTAGCAGCCAGTGTCAGGCAGCAGCTGCCAAGGCAAATAGGATCATGGGGTGTATTAAAAGGGTCATAGAGGCACATGATGAGAACATCATTCTCCCATTGTACAAGTCACTGGTCAGACCACACAAGGGAACATAAATATGTTTAAATACATCAAAGGTCAATATAGAGATCTCTCCCAAGATTTATTTATACCCAGGGCTGTATCTAGAACAATGGGACACCCTCTACGTCTTGAGGAACGAAAGTTTCTACATAAACATAGAAAGGGATTCTTTACTGTAAGAGCAGTGAGACTGTGGAACTCTCTGCCAGAGGAACTTGTCATGGTTAATTCAATAGAGTTCAAAAAGGGTTTGGATGCATTTCTAAATGTAATAATAGAACAAGTTATAGTGACCAGGATTCTAGAGGGGGGTCATTGATCCAGGGATTTTTCCGATTGCCAGATTGGAGTCGGGAGGAATTTTTCCCTAAAATGAGGACAATTGGCTTCTACCTCATTGGGGTTTTTTGCCTTCCTCTGGATCAACACCTTAGCACAACAGGCTGAACTGGATGGACATCTCGTCTTTATTCGGCCTTACAAACTATGAAACTATGAAACTATGAATTTATGGATAAACAATATCATAATCTATGAATAATCTGTAATTTATGATCAATATATATTCTATGTATGTGTAATCTATAATGTATGTATAATCTACATAATCTATAGATCACCTATAATATTTAATATATAAATAATAGATAAAGTGCAATTTATGAATAATCTGTAATGTATAATCTATACATACTGTATATATTATAGGACACATTTGTCAAGGCACTTGTCAAGGCAATTTGTCAAGGCACTGTGCAGCAAAAATAATGGTGCACACCAATTTATAATGTGTCTTTAGTAGACACTTCCGTCCTCAGTAGACATTTCAATCCTCAGTAGACACTTCTGTCCTCAGTAGACACTTCCGCCCTCAGTAGACACTTCAATCCTCAGTAGACACTTCCGTCCTCAGTAGACACTTCCGTACTGAGTAGACACTTCAATCCTCAGTAGACACTTCAATCCTCAGTAGACACTTCCGTCCTCAGTAGACACTTCTGTCCTCAGTAGACACTTCTGTTCTCAGTAGACACTTCCGTTCTCAGTAGACACTTCCGTCCTCAGTCGACTCTTCCGTCCTCAGCAGACACTTCCATCTTCAGTAGACACTTTCAACCTCAGTAGACACATCAATCCTCAGTAGACACTTCCATCCTCAGTAGACACATCAATCCTCAGTAGACACTTCCGTCCTCAGTAGACACATCAATCCTCAGTAGACACTTCCGTCCTCAGTAGAAGGGGCATGGCTCAGTGTAAAGGGGGCATGATTTAAGGTGCCAGGCTTTCCTCTATACACATTTCATTAGTGATGATGAGATGTTCTGGATATTTACCTGGGATCTTGTATATTGCACCTCTGCCTTTTTATGTTCTTTAACCCCATAATGACTGTTCAGGTTTTCTGTCGGCAGCGAAGCCAAAAGATGACGTTGTCTTCAGAGAGGGTTATCTGGCTACCAGCACCGCAGCTGTGCTAGTAATGGAGCTGTAAATAACTGATCTGTTCCTAGAGAACTTTCTGTGCACGGCCAGGATTGGAAGATTCTATCGATCCCCGCCATTTAACCCTTTGATTGCCGTGGTCTGAGGCTGCAGCTTGATGAAAGGGGATTCCTCTGTCCCATGGAGCCTGGGGGACGTCTGTTCAGTCAGCCCTGGGGGCCTGGAGTTGCCCTAGGGTTATCTGTGTTGTAAGCCTGCTGTTAGGACGCACTGTGTGTTGCCCTGACAGCAGCCTGTGTCATCCTGATCCAGAGTGTAATGGATTAGCATTAGGATTCTAATCCATTATTAAGTGTAAAAATAAAGTGTTACAATAGTTATCCCATAGGGGATGTTCACACGACATATTCGCGGGTTGTACTTCGGTGCGTAATTGTGCTGCAATGTGCCCAAAGTACACCCTGCTAATACGGTAGAACCATAGCGCTCATTGAGAGCTATAATAAGCAAGCGTGTCCCTGGCACACAGTACAAGCCCGTACAAAAAAGTGATATGTCAGTTCTTTGGAACGCTCACATGCTGAAGAAGGTAAAAGGAGACTGTTGAAAGTATGGGTTGGCTGGTGCATACTTCCAATAGCAGGTGCATTGCAGCGCGCATGTGCTGCAGTATGCCATGTGGACTCACTCTCAGGGTATGTGCACGCGCTGTTTTGCAGTGCGTGTTTTGATCTGATTTTTACGATATTTTGATATTTTTCACAAACAAACAAGGATTGCATGCACCAAAATTTCTTACTAACTTAAAGCACAATGTGTGATGAGAAAGCAGTCTCTGAATCACATGGATAGGTAAAAGTATCAAAACCACGCCATGTCAATATATCCTTTTCATATCAAAAACAGTCCAAAACTGGTTGTAATTAACAATTCTGCTGAGGTAAAAAACCGAGCTGTTTTTGTCCTTTGCCGTGTGAACGGCTCCTTAGGGTATGTTCACACGCCGTGTTGGGTCCGTGTTACATACGCTTTTTGATACGTGTTTGGATCCATCTGTCAGACCCCAAACAGACACAAACACGTATCTAACAAATAGCAAAGTGATTTTACATTTTAACTTGAAACACGCATCAGCGTTCAGACGAGTGATCACCGCTGCGTGTCTCACTGCATCTCATTGCGTCTTTCGGATCCTTTCCAAGAATTGTCCTGTCAATTCTTGGTCCGAAAGACGCAGCAGGGGCCCTGTAATAAACTATAGGGAGCGATCCTGCTGCAGCCAACACATATCCAAACACACAGCTGCATGTTGGATCCGATTAGGATCTGATCGATGCTGCATTTTTGGATGCGTTTTTTGGATCCAACATGGATCCAAAAATGCCGTGTGAATGGCCCCTAAGGAATTTTCAGCCCTGGTGCTCAAAGTCTTAGGCTATGTTCACACGGCTTATTTCGGAGCGTATTTACGGACGTCTTTACGTCCGCAAATATGTCCCGAAATACGTTTCAGATACGTGTCACAAAGTGTGGCACGTATTTCATGTCGTAAATACATACCCCATTCTTACTATGGGGATTTACGTTGCAAAATACGCCTCAATAAGTGACAGGGGACTTAATTTTACGATCGTATTTACGGACGTATTTATGCCCGCAAATACGTCACGGAAATACGCCTCGTGTGAATGACGAGGCGTATTTTACATTGGAATAAATGCTAATCTAATTGTTCATTATTTGAAACGTATTTCAGGACGTATTTGCGGACGTATTTGCCTTAGGCTATGTTCACACGGCTTATTTCGTGGCGTATTTACGGACGTATTTACGTCCGCAAATACATCCTGAAATACATTTCAAATAATGAACAATTAGATTAGCATTGATTCCAATGTAAAATACGCCTCTTCATTCACACGAGGCGTATGTCCGTGACGTATTTGCGGGCGTAAATACGTCCGTAAATACAATCGTAAAATTAAGTCCCCTGTCACTTATTGAGGCGTATTTTGCAACGTAAATCCCCATAGTAAACAATGGGGAACGTATTTACGACGCGAAATACGTGCCACACTTTGTGACACGTATCTGAAACGTATTTCGGGACATATTTGCGGACGTAAATACGTCCTTAAATACGCTCCGAAATAAGCCGTGTGAACATAGCCTTAGTATCACTGATAGTGAAGCTGTTGCTTTCATACACATTCTTTCTTTGTATCACTTAGAGGGATCTGTGTCTTTGTATCGGGATTAGTTTGGTTACATCAATGCTTCCCTTTACCATAATTTCTGACTACTTTCCCATTATCTTTGCAGTTTTTGATCATATATTGGTTATAGCAGAGCACAGAGCGTATGAATTACATGTTCAGCTTTTAAGATGCAGTTTTTGAAGCCAAAACCAAGAATGGATTCAATCCCTTAAAGAGCAGACGTTGCTTTTTTCCTTTGTTGCCTTCGTTTTTTCCCTCCCGCCTTACAACAGCCATAACTTTTTTAAATTTTTGCCATCTACAAAGACATGTGAGGGTTTGATTTAGAACAAAATGTCCTTTAAAAAAAAATAAAAAAAATTTTTTTTTATTGATTTTCAAAAATGATAGACAGATTATGCCTGACAGCTCCAGTGCAAAATTGGAAGCATCTGTAAGTAAAACATGTTATACAATGACATAAGATTTGAATAGTGTAAGCAGAACACCCATAACAAGCATCACATTCTTCACTTCCATGGCAAATATCATGGACAAGTGACCGCCAGGGGTGTAGCTACAGGGGGTGCAGCGGTAGCAGTCGCTAGAGGTTCCTGCAGCCTGAGGGGGCCCCGAAAGCCCTCCTGCCACATAAGGAGACACCAGCATTGTAAGTGGAACATGGCAGCTGGGGGCCCATTTCACTTTTTGCATTAAGGCCCTAGAGCAGGGGTGTCAAACTGTGGCCCTCCAGCTGTTGGGAAACTACAACTCCCATCATGCCCACTGTTATAGATTATATAAATGCATGATGGGAGTTGTAGTTTGCCAACAGCTGGAGGGCTGCAGTTTGGCACCTGTGCCCTAGAGCTTCAAGTTACGCCTCTGGTGACCACCATTTCTGCAAAAAGAGAAAAACCAAATATTAAAAAACCGAACCCAAAGTCCAGAACCACAGCGTCACTTAACTACCAATGTGTTATATTAGAAATGTTCAGACCGACAGCTGATTATCCCCCTGACTGAATTGATTTTGCCATTTACTGTACTGTATGATGTACTGGGAAACCCCAAGAAAATGTATTACATCTTTTCTTATTCATTTAGACACTGTGACCGTGATCACCACAGGAGGGATCGGAGCCGGCTCTGATCTCTGATGTTAGCAGCAGGTGTCGGCTCTTATTTACAGCTGGTACCTTCCGCATATGGAGCAAGCATAGCAAATAATCCACCTAGATACTCTCTTAGCATCACCATCATGGTGTGCTGAAGGGTTACAATAAGGAGAAGTCTCTTTCCTTAAAGGGGTTGTCTCACCACTCTGTTTCACAGAGCCAAAAACAACTATCATTCACGCATCCTGTCTCTTCCTGGTTAAGTGGTTCGTGGTTCTATGGCAGTGATTAGCATATCAGCTCTGTATTCAAAGGTCTGCTAATTACTCTGACATGAGAGCAGGAGATGTTTATCTAAAGTCCAGAGAAGCTTCAGAGCTAAAGTAAACAAAAGTAATTAGTCTCCTTTGTTTGTTAGATCAGATAACACTCAAGCTCTCAAACAGATCTGTGTGCCGACCTGTGTGATGACACCATCTCTGCTTGAGGGATCTGTGTCTTTGTTTGGTTACATCAACGCTTCCCTTTACCATAATTTCTGACTACTGGCCCATTATCTTTGCCGTTTTTGATCATATATTGGTTATAGCAGAGCACAGAGCGTATGAATTACATGTTCAGCTTTTAAGATGCAGTTTTTGAAGCCAAAACCCAAGAATGGATTCAACCCCTTAAAGACCAGATATTGCTGGTAGCAGGGTAGAGCAAGCCAGAGCAGATTGGTAACCTAGAGAAACCCAAGTGCACTCAGAGCTGATAAAATCTCGCTTATCTCCTCAAAAGCGAAAAATAAACAAAGCAATATATGTGGAAAACATCTTCATTTACTGTTCCCTACATGCTGGAAGCTAATCTTTGCAGTGAAACAACCCCTTTAATACATGCCCTCTGGTCATGATCCAGTCCTGGATTTGGCTTCAAAAACTGTATCTTAAAAGCTGAGCATATGACCCCATCCTAGAAGTAAGTCCATTTGCGCAGTATTCTAATACTGAGCATGGTCCAATGAGAGAGGAGACAACCCTGGCTACAGACAAGGACCTGATTGTGGCAGAGGACTACTACTGACCATCCAGACAAACTCCCTCTTCATGTCCATACGGACTCAGCAGATCAGGTGAGACTGTTGCACCTCCCTCACACAACTCTCTGGACTATTAGCTGACCATGCTGCACATGTGAGCTTGATTACTTGGGAATGGTTGACTGCTAACACTCTATAAAGCTCACTTTGTGGCTGGTTGCTATCTATACTATTAGCTACAAGCTTGTGTCTTGTGAGCTTGTTGCATTGAGTCCTGTTTTGCTTAGTATTCGGTTTCCAGTTAGTTATAGCCCTGTTTGACTTAGTTCTCTGTTGCTTCTCTTCTACCCCGTGTCAGTCTTGCAGTGTGTTCTATTCCTTAGTTCTCATTGAGATTTTCAGGTTTTTTTTTAGTTAAGTTTAGTATAGCGAGGAAAATTAGTAGGGATGTTCTCAGGGCCAGGGGTGTCTGGTGTTAGGGCCAGTGCAAGGGACAGGTTAAAGGGGTTGCCTCACTACATTGATTCATCTTGCCTCAGTCCTGTTTTCTTGCTTTCATTTTTAATTCAGGGGCGTGTTTACTGGCTTCTACTAGGTTGCAGTAAAAGCAGGTTTAGCTATAGCAAACCAATGCTGGGCAGCCTATCAGGAGCGGATTCAAACAGGTCTGTAGCTATAGCAACCAGTGCTTGCAGCCTATCACGAGAGATCAAAAGTGGTCTGTAGCTATTGTGACTGAGGATGCTGTTGCAGGCCCTTACAGAGGGATAATTTGGAATAGGTATGACACTGTTAATGGACATATATTGCAAAGTGACTTGTTTTTGCAAGATCTTTAAAATAAAAAAACAATCCTTGTAGCGAGACAACCCCTTTAATTTCCATTATACTTTTAGTTGCCGTCCGTGCCAACCAGCATCCTTAAAGGAGTTGTCTCCCTTCAGAGTTTCAGAGAATGCATGAATGAACATACTCTGTCACTTCCTGTTTCAGACCTGGATCATTTGCATACACTCTGTGCTTTGTACAGCTCAGTGCAGTGCTGTGCTTTCCAGATGCTAATTAGATCAGATTAGCTTCTCAAAATACTAACTGGGACTTCTTATCTGATCCCAAAACAAAAAGCCCTATATTACAGTTCAGTTTATTTTACATAAAATCAAGCTTTTTTACTGACTGAGCAGCACAGGACAACTGCCAGGAACTGTGTGATGACCTCACTCACTGTTATCTCATTGAACAAAAGAAGGGGGAGATTGTTTAACAGGTCGGTTTACTGAGGGTAGAAATAGCCAGGGAGGTTCATAAAAATTCACTTGTATCTCCTTAGGGAAAACAGAGGAACAAAGCAATATATTTGGAAAATTTCTTCATTTTGTGTTCCCTGCAATTTGAAAGCTATTCTTTGTAGCGAGACAACCCCTTTAAACTCGGACGGTAGATGTTGCCCCCTATTAGACAGCATTGCACTAAGGTCTGTGACTCCAGACAGAGTGCTGGGTCTGACTATGCACTGGGAGCTTTTTGTCGCATCTTCCTGGACCTCCAGAAAGGAAAAGGATAATATTCAGCAACGCTTTGCTTGATGGTGGAACATAAAGCGTTTGGTAATAAACTGCCTTGGTGTTTGGCTGTGATTGCTATTAGATCCTTGTAAAATGGAGACCATTCCCCCTCCCTCCGTGCCCTGGGGGATGATGGGCCTTGTAGTTCGCACCAGTAGCATTAAACGACCATTCTTGTCCTATGCAGCTCATAGTCTGTTGCTTTTATAGACTTCGTCATAAGCGTTTAAGAGGCGAAGCAGCAGCTTCAGCAAATCAGCATGCACCATGCGGCTGGAGTCGGAGGCGGGCGGGAGAGACAGTAAATGTTCATATGGAGGGAGATATTTCTTGGTGTTGACACGCTGAGTCTGTAATTGCAGCAGCAGAAACCTCCTCCATGGGCTGCAGCATTGAGTACGTGCGATGCTCAGGCTCAGATCCGAAATGATGCAGATGATGTGATGTAGAACGGGCCGCTGCTCGTTAAACAAACCTCAGCCAGAATCGAGCAGAAGAAGAAGCGGCTGCAGAGCATTAGAATTACGCCTCTTGCACACAAAAAAAAAATCTACATTGCACCTGAATACACGGCAGCGGGTCACCTGAGGGGCTTCGATGTCTGGCATTGACCACCCTGGACCTTGCATCCTCCCCGTCCTCCATGGTGTCAGCCATGGAGATCCACTAGATATGGAAACTATGATTCCAGTACTATGGGGGCATATAATTACAGACATCCATCTAAAACGTAAAACCCGTCCTATACATGGGTCCCTGTACATGCAAATTGTATTGGTTCCAGGGTGACGACCGTATGATGAAACCATAACTCTATGGGAAACTGGTAATTGGTTCTGATTCCCCAAAATGTCAACCACATAATGCAAAGTGGAAATGACAGAAAATTAAGCAGATACTAATGAAGATAAAGCGCGTCCTTCCTTATAACATGAGGAGGAGCTGCTGGAGGCTGGAAATGGCTTTCTATGATGAGGACAGGAGCCATGACTCTATAACATGGACTTTATACACAATGGACCAGAAAATGGGGCCCTCACCTGGTGCCCAAAGGAGCTGCTCATCTTGGCACATGTAAGAGCAGTACAGGATAGTTAGTACTGCACTGTACTGTAGAGAGGCGCTATAGACTGCCAGTCAGTGCATGCACCTCACTTTAATGTAGAGCAGTACAGGACATCGTAGTTACTGGCACTTTACTGTATAAGGAGGGAACTATAGACCACCTTATCACTGCCATTGCAACTCAAATATATGTAACAGCAGTACAGGTCATGTAGAACTGGCACTGTACTGTAGAGAGATGCTATGACCACCAATCACTGCATGCACCTCACTAATACATGTAACTGCAGTACAGGACATGTAATACTTGCACATGTACTGCTAGAGAGCGTATAGACAAACCAATCACTCCTGCATGCACTACTCACTAATACATTGTAAGAGCAGTACAGGACATGTAGTACTGCTCTGTACTGTTGAGAGGTGCTATAGACCATCAATCACTCCTGCACTGCACTAATACATGTAACAGCAGTACAGGATGTAGTATGCACTGTACTGTTAGAGAGGCGCTATAGAACCACCAAACACTGCCATGCACCTCACTATTACATGTAGAGCAGTTCACACGGACCTGTAGTACTGCACTGTTTCTGTAGAGAGGTGCTATAGACCAACAATCACTGATGCACCTCACCAATACATGTATGAGCAGTACAGGACATTGTAGTACGCACTTTACTGTAGAGAGTGAGTATAGACGCAAATCACTGCATGCACACTCTCACTAATACATGAAAGAGCAGTATAGGACATGTAGTACCGCACTGTCCTGTAGAGAGGTGCCTATAGACCACCTATTCTACTGCGATTGATACTCACTAATCATGTTGAAAGAACCAAGTACGAGGACATGTATAGTATGCAACTGTACTGTAGAGAGGTGCTATAGAACCACCAAATCAATGCTGCACCTCACTAATACTTGTAAGAGCGTATAGGACATGTAGTACCGCACTGTACTGTAGAGAGGTGCTATAGACCACCAATCACTGCTGCACCTCACTAATAATGTAAGAGCAGTATAGGACATGTAGCAACACACTGTACTGTAGAGAGGAGCTATAGGACCACCCATCCTAATGCATGCAACTCACTAATACATGTCAAGAGCTGTACAGGGACCATGTTAGTACCGCACTGTACTGTAGAGAGGAGCTAGTAGACCAGCAATCACTGCATGCAGTACGCTCACTAATACATGTAAGGGCAGTACAGGACCTGTAGTACCGCACCTGTATGTAGAGAGGAGCTTCAGACCACCAATCACTGCCTGCACCTCACTAATACATTGTTAGAGCCAGTACAGGACCTGTAGCACCACACTGTACTGTAGAGAGGCGATATTGACCTCCAATCACTGCATGCAGGCTACTATACATGTAAGAGCAGAGTTACAGGACATGTATGTACCGCACTGTACTGTAGAGAGGAGCTATTAGTCACAATCATGCTGCACCAACTAATACATGTGAAAGTGCAGTATAGGCATGTAGTTACTGCACTGTACTGTATAGAGAGGCGCTATAGACACCAATCACTGCCTGCACCACACTAATACAGTAAGAGAAAAGCAGTATAGGACATGTAGTTACGCATGTATGTAGAGAGGTGCTATAGACCACCTAATCATGCATTGACTCACTTATAAATGTAAGAGCAGTAGAAGGACATGTTAGTACTGCCACTGTACCGTAGAGAGGCGCTATTAGTCCCTCCATTCCACTGCATGCACCTCTCTAATACATGTAAGAGCAGTACGGGAATGTAGACCGCACTGTAATGTAGAGATGGCGCTATGACCACCAATCACTGCCTGCTCCTCACTAATACATTGGGTAGGAGCAGGTACAGGACATTGTAGTACCGCACTGTTTGTAGAGAGGAGCTATTAGACACCAATCACTGCATGCAACCTCACTAATACATGTAAGGGCAGTTACAGGAGCATGTAGTACCGCACTGTTTACTGTAGAGAGGCGCTATAGACCACATTCTCTGCCTTGCACCACACTAATACATGTAAGAGCAGTATAGGTCATGTTGTACTGCACTGTTACTTTAGAGAGGCGCTATAGAACACCAAATCACTGCCTGCACTTGCACTAATAATGTAAACAGCAGTCAGGACATGTTAGTACTGCACTGTACTGTGAGGAGGTGCTATAGACCACCAATCCACTGCACTGACCTCACTAATACATGTAAGAAGTCAGTACAGGGACGTGTTATGCACCGCACAGTACTGTAGAGAGGTGCTATGACCACCAATCACTGCATGCACCTCACTGAATACTTGTAAGAGCAAGTACAGGACATGCTAGTACTGCACTGTACTGTAGAGTGGGCTATAGACCACAATCACGACCTGCACTGCACTTATACATTTTGTAAGAGGCAGTACGGACATGTAGTACTGAATGTACTGTAGAGATATGGCTATAGGACCACCAATCACTGCCTGCACTGCACTAATACATGGAACGCAGTACAGGACATGTAGTACTGCAACTGACTGTAGAGGGCGATATAGACACCAATCACTGCATGCACCCTACTAAATACATGTAACAGCAGTAAGGACATGTAGTTACACGCACTGTTCTTAGAGATGGTGCTATAGACCAACATTACTGCATTGCACCCACACTAATACATGTAAGAGCCGTACAGGACAGTGAGTACGCACTTTACTATAGAGAGCGAGCTATTAGGACCCACCAATCATGCTGCACCTCACTAATACATGTAGGGAGCAGACAGGACATGTAGTTACCGCACTGTACAGTAGAGAAGGAGCTATAGACCACCAATCATGCTGCACCACACTAATAATGTAAGAGCAGTTCAGATACATGTAGTACCGCATATAACTGTAGAGAGGTGCTATAGACCACCAATCATGCATGCACCTCACTAATACATGTAAGATGCAGTACAGGACATTGAGTTACCGCTTCTGTTGTGTTAGAGAGGGCGCTATTGAAAACCAATCACTGCCTGCATCTCACTAATACATGTAAGAGCAGTATAGGACATGTAGTACCGCACTATACTGTAGAGAGGCGCTATAGATGACCAATCACTGCATGCACCTCACTAATACAGATGATTTACAAGTAAAATGTTCCTGATAATTGGTTTGATTTTCCATCAATCTCATTTTCCACAGATCAGAAGTGTCTGTAACATTGTATGGTAAGAGTGGCTGCAAGATACAATGTTTCAGGAAAGACCATTATATAGTGAAACGTTGTATCCTGAGGACATTGTAACTTGAGGAAGCGCAATAAAACAGCACTGAGATATATGAAACCACCACAGGAGACTCTAGGACCAATCTCTCTACTTATGACACCAAAACTATAAAGAAGCTTGAAGTTTTTTAATTTTAGAAATAAAGATATTCTGTCATGGAATCACTGGGGGGGTACTGGTACCCTGGTCCTATATCCTGCACCCCCTGACCTCCAGGTTCCTCTGCATGTCAGCCCTCAGTACTAAAGAAAGCCTCTGAGATACCAGTAGGAAGTATTGCTGCTATAATATCCCTCCACCCTCCAAGCTGATTCTTGGGTCCCACAGGGGGAGCTGGTTTTGTTGGCCCTGTGGTGGAGTCAGTTCTTAGGGCGCACCCCTGGCTGTACAGGCCCCCTATACTCTGCCTCTTGTATTTGCCTCTCTTTTTCTCTGCCTTTCTGCCTCTTCCAAAGATGTTTATGCAGTTGAAAAGTAGCTCCAGGTTTGCCTTGCTCAGGGGCCCAATGGGGGTATAGCCAGGGCCATCTTTTCCATTGGGCACACTAGGCAATGGCCCCGGGGCCCCACAACTATAGGGGCCCCAGGTGGGGTATACTTGTCCCAGGAATATAAGACCCTGGATCCCCTGCTTGGCTTCGCTTATTTAACTGTTTGTGCGTTTTTAGGATGTGCAAACAGTTAAAAACCAAGGTGGAGAAGGGAGCGGGGGAAAGGGAGGGGGGGTAATCCTCGAGGCAAGGTCAAGTGTGATGTCATGTATTTGGGCAGGGCCCACTCCAGTGTTATGCCCAGGGGCCCAAAATGTTGTTAAGATGGCTCTGGGTATAGCCTGTTCCCATGTGGGCCAGTCTGAGCCTGCTCCCATGGTCTCAACCATTATATTCCACTTCTTCTTAAATATGAGCCACTTTCACCTGGAGATGTATCCTGCAGCTCGTCCATGTCTTGGTGCCTCAATACTCTGCAGAGCAATTGCAGGCCTTGATTTTTACACATTACTGTTGCAATTTTATTGCAAAACCTGACGTCCATATTCCTCCCCACAATGTACTTCAGTTTATTCAATATTGTTGATCCACTTGGCTTGTCCACAGTGCTCAGCCCCCTCCCTGCTGCGTCAACAGTATTGCTGCTCCAATGGGGTCCTGTTGTGGATTTGTGAATAAAAAAAGCGGATTTTGCAGTCGGTTTTCGGATTATGGTCATCCTCCTAAAGGGAATGTGTCATCAAAAATTACTTATTGTTTAACTCACGTTTTTATGTTCAACACATTGTTAAGTATTTTTGGTTATTATTTTTTTTTAATTTTCATTCACTTCTATTCTTTTTTAAATAATCTTAAGGGGTTTTTTCGATGGTAATGTTGACTGGGATCCTCCAAAAAGGGGTTATTATTTTATCACTTTTCTAAATATATGTGATTACACAAATGCTGCCTGAGAGAGCTTACTGGTGGCCTTACCTGCCTTAGTTACTTAAAAGCTGTCTTATTAGATACGGGACTGTCAGGAGCTGTGGCGGGCTTTGCGGCAGGAGAACACTTCTTATCTGATGAGTGGAGCTGAAGAAGCTTATCAAGGCACCGGGGTTGGAAATATGTTGGTTCTTTTATTTACGACATCACTAGTTGTCAGTTTGATTTTTTTGAGTGAACATTTCACCGATCCCTTATTGCATGGCTCGTGCTGGCTGTGTCTCTCGCTCTCTTCAGCCAGCATGGCTTGTTTACAAACTGCTTCTTAGCTGATAAGGCTTAGTAATGGCAAAACCCCTTTAAAGTCCTGCAGTTTTCACTTTGGCCACTAGGCCTAATAATAGTCTTACACTTCTGTTCCTTTACTGAACAATTCTCTCAGTTGTCATGCTCATTATCAGCACAAAGAGGGTCGATGAAAGGTAGACAACAGTTGTGAATAGATAACTCAGGATCCACCAGGTAAAAAGAGGATGATAGTCACAGCTCGCCCTTTCACCTGCCTGCACACTGACTTCTTCCCAGGTCACAGACATGACTAGGAATACTCTGCTATAGATGGTTAATGGGTACTGAGTCCAGTGCTTAAAGGGGTTATGCCTAGGATGCGAGCACTTACCTCTTTATCAGCACAGAGTAGACTATAAACAAATCATGCTGGTCATGAACACTGCAGGGGGTGAGAAGGTGGGGTGGTGAGCCAAGGAGGTGAGGAATAGGAGCGTCTCAAAAAACTTAAACTCAAAATAATTAAATAACATATACAACATGTGGATTATCTTATACAGCAAGACACAGGCTCATACACTGCACTTTCTCCCCAGTCCCTTGAAGCTCACTCATTTTCCCTGTCATCAGATGACAGAGTTGTTTCCGCCAAGAGCGGCCAGATCAGATTTCTGTCAGCTCTCCTGGTCTTAATGCAAACTTTCAGGTAACTAACTGGGACTGAACACAGCTGTAGCTCTCACGGGCTTCATTTTTTGTAATCACATATATTTATAAAAGTGATTAAATACCCATTTTGGAGGATCCCACCTCAACATTACATTGTTGCAAAACCCCTTCAAGTCTCCTATGTGCATGAAGCTACTGTAAAGCATCTCTCTGAGTGCTGTTAAAGTGCAAACAAGGCCTAGTAGCCAAAGTGAAAACTGCAAGACTTAAGAATTATTAAAAAATATTGAAAGTGATGTGAAAAATGTTAAAAAAACACACTGAACTGTACTAGAATCCGCCATAATACGGCAGATTATAGAACATTGTCGATAAGCCGGCGGTTTTGAAATCCAACAATAGAAAATCCAAGCTGTGTAGACATGGACTAATGGTGTTTTAGGGGTTGACTTCAGCATCGCTCCAGGCCCTGCGTTGCTAGTGCCATGGCGCCACTTCCAGTCTCCCTACATTACCCTTCATGAAGAGCTGACCTGATGTTGGATATCTCATTGAATATCACTTTCAGCTCCCAAAACACAGAGATAACCAAGGGAAACTGGAAGTGATATCAGAGATCGCACCGGAAATGTAGCCGTGGAGCAAAGCAAGGAACCGGAGAGACACTGAAACGCACTTTAGCTCCTTAAAAACCTTTAAAACCCTAAAAGGATTAAAAGGATTAAGGTTAATTTTTTTTTCTCATAGATTCCATGGGGTTCTACAAAAATGGAATCCCTTAGATTTGGTTGAATTTCATTTTGATCCACATCCAAGACGCAGTATTAGGGTAGGTTCACACGGCTTAGTTTCTAGCGTAATTGCGCGCATATTTCGCAGTATATTGCAGTTAATATGTGGCGACAGGCGCGCCACAATGAGAGAGCTATGGATTACTCATCGTCCCCCCGCACGTACAATACGATTGTATTATACGCTTGGGGGGAGAATTGACATGTGTCAGGGTGGACCTACCAAAGGCAGACCAGAGATGTGGATCCTCTGGACCACCACAAGCGATGGTGATAGCCACGCCAGGGAGCGGAGTCTATGTAGGTCCAGTTTTCAACAGAGCTGCCGCAATGCGGGATGGAGCTGCTGCGGCGGATTGTTACCAGGTTGTATTCCCTGACGTGGACTTGCTTTGCGGTGGCAGCCGAGGTGTGGCGTGGTACAAAATCGTGATACAAGCTCGTAGTCGGGGATAGGCAAGAGGTCAGGACAGGCGGCAAAGGTTCATGGTCGAGGGACGGCGGCAAACGGTACGGTACACAGTAAAGGCAATAGACACTAAGGGAACGCTTCCTCTCAAGGCACAAGGCACTATCGAATCTACAGGGACCAAAAGAAAGGGCAGGACTTAAATAGGATCAGCGCCCGGTGAAAGCCAATCACCGACGCACTGTCTCATTAAATTCAGATGCAGTACTGCATGTGCGCCCTAGGGGGCGAGCACGCACCCGGCCAGCAACAAGAGCGTGGTAGCTCGTGGTTCCAAAGCACCCGCGCACCCCCCATCTGCGCCGCCATAAGCCGTGTGAACATGCCCTTAGTCAACAGTCTCATTCGTCTTAGACCATGACCAGATTCTGCACCAAAAATCCAGGCAATCTACAGTATAATGCATGTGCAAAATGTTTTTTTTTTAAAAAAAAAAATCTGGAATGTGCTCTGAATTTTTTTCTGCCGATATTTTTCTGCTACGAGTGGCTCAATGGCGTATTTCCTTGGGAGGGGCACATGGTGGAGTAGACCAGAGTTCTGCTGTCCATCAAGTAACAGTGTCATGGCCACCTCGGTCTCATCTCTTCACATTTTTTTTTTAAGGGGGGGGGTTTTTTTTTTTTTTTTTTTTGAGCCCTAAAACTTTCCTTCAGGTTTCTCTCTTGCTTCATGGTCTCTTGTGAGAACGTAAATCAGTCCAGAACCTGTCATTTGTCTTGTGCCTCGTGCTCCCCCTTTCACAGAGCGGCGCTTTCTGCCTTAATTTCTGTGCAGTCATTAGGAGATTCCCTGGGAATACGGAAATGAGATTTTCTGGGGAGACTTCTCATATGAAAAAAAATGTCCTCTGGCAACTTGTGTGAAGAAGACATCGCCGTGGATTCTCTTATTGTGTAAGAAACCAACATGGAAATTGCTAAAAAGGTTTATGCTAGATGTTAAAGCAAGCAAGGTAGGATGCTGGGAGTAGTGGTAGAAAAATGACTTGGCAAAAAGGGATGAAGACTCCCATCATGATTGGCAGTCCACATTGTGTGGGGCAGGTAAAAGTCCAGAGAGCAAATGCTACAGTCGGGGGAATTCGCCCACATGGACTTCACAGAAGATGCAGCTTCTAGTGGAAGCTCAACACAATAACCTCTGCTGTTCACTGTACACTGCTCACTCCAGGAAACATGGTACGCCAGCCCTGGCACCAACTCTAATGCAAGTACATTCAGCCAAGTACACAGACCCAAGTACAATGGACCATAAGTGCCACTGACCCAAGTAATAACATAAAGAGCACAGACCCCAAGTACATGGAATAGTGCACAGATCCAAGTACTTTGACATAAGTTCACAGACCCAAGTACATGGACATAAGTGCACAGACCCAAGTACATTGACATAAGTGCACAGACCCAAGTACATGGACATAAGTGCACAGACCCAAGTACATGGACATAAGTGAACAGACACAAGTACATGGACATAAGTGCACAGACCCAAGTACATAGACATAAGTGCACAGACCCAAGTACATGGACATAAGTGCACAGACCCAAGTACATAGACATAAGTGCACAGATCCAAGTACATGGACATAAGTGCACAGACCCAAGTACATGGACATAAGTGCACAGACCCAAGTACATGGACATAAGTGCACAGACCCAAGTACATAGACATAAGTGCACAGATCCAAGTACATGGACATAAGTGCACAGACGGAAGTATATAGACATAAGTGCACAGATCCAAGTACACTGACCTAAGTAAACAGATCCAAGTACATGGACATAAGTGCACAGATCCAAGTACATGGACATAAGTGCACAGATCCAAGTACATGGACATAAGGGCACAGACCCAGGTACACTGACCTAAGTACACAGACCAAAGTATATTGACATAAGTGCACAGACCCAAGTACATGGACATAAGTGCACAGACCCAAGTACACTGACCTAAGTACACAGACCCAAGTATATGGACATAAGTGCACAGACCCAAGTACATGGACATAAGTGCACAGACCCAAGTACATGGACATAAGTGCACAGACTCAAATACACTGACCTAAGTATACGGATCCAAGCACAACTGCAACATCAATCCTAACATAACACCAACCCAAGTGCACAAACAGTAATCCATAACCCAAGAAAACTAACACCAACCCAAATACATTCAATAAGTCACAAACCTGAGTACACTAACCATAACCCTATTAACAACCACTGTACAGTAACATAAGTGCGCAATCCCAAGTACACTCACCACAACACTAATCCTGACCTAAAAAAAATCAGCCCAGGTACACTAACCAAAAACCTATAAATAACCAAACTGTGCTAAACCAAGTATTGTACATTAGTCCTAGAACTAATTGTAATACTAGTAAAGTAACCCAAGCAGCTAATCCATAAGGTAACACCAACCTTAGCTCAAGTACACTAACTAAAGTACATTAAAACTAACATTAGCTGTATGTTCGCTGACCCAAGCAACACTAGTCTATGACACTAATACAAGGACAAAAATCGCAACCCTAACCCTACCCGATTATTCTAATCCTAAAACTAACCCTAACCCACATATACTACTCGATTACACTTACACTAACCCCTTACACCAAGTGCACTAATTTTAGTATACTTGGATGGGTTTGGGGGTTAGTGTAACCATAACTAATTACACAAATAAACTAACAGAAATTTACTAACATTACCCAAGTATTTTAACCATAACACTAACCCAAGTGCACTAACCCTAAAGCTAACTCAGGGCCCTTACCCTAACCCAAGTGCAAACCCGTCTTAACAGAATTATTGGCCCCTGGACATAACACTGCATTGGGCCCTGCTCACATACATGGACACACATAGTCCACGGTCTCTAGCACTCCAATCTTACTCATATTATCACACCACTTATGTCTGGACACCGGCAGCCTAGACTAATTGGCAGGGCAGGGAGCCTTTGGCTACCTTCTCCATCATGCAGAGCTGCCTTAACAGCATTATGGGCCCCTGGTCATAGCACTGCAGTCGGCCATGCCCAAATACATGACATCACACTTGGCCATGCCTCTAGTCACCCCCAAGCACACCCATATTATCACATAACATATGTCTGGACACCGGCAGCCTACAAGACTATTTGGTAGGGCAGGGAGCCTTTAGCTCCCTACTTCACAATGGTTTTTAACTGTTTGCACACCCTAAAGACACACAAACAGTTAAAGGGGATGTATCGCTTCCTTACTTCGGCTGATTCACTCTTCTCTTAGCTTCCCAGCTCTGTGAATGCAGGGGCGTTTCTTCCCCTCCAGCTGGATGACTTCATCCCCCCTTCACTGTTGGCCTGAGATCCCCCTCCCCTCTGAGTCTCTCTAACAGTCTTATTTTATTAAGAGCTGTAAGTAATACATACCACAGGTGCATTCAATCTAATATGAGCACTGATCTTCACAGCTGGAGATGTATTACAGCTTTCTAAAGAACGGCACAGATCTGCCATGTAAGCTGGAGGCGAGTTAGGACAGGGTCATAAACTGTTTTGTTTTCTTTTGTTCTATCGCTGCAGTCTGTTTGCTAGGTGTGGAGACAGAAAAATGCTACGGCGCCTAAATCTGAGTCAGAGTCACTGCTACGTGAATTGTCCAGGGCTGTACAGAATGTATAATGAGCTTCTCAAGCTTGTGAATTGCAAGGAGGGATGGGATTAGGACCCCACACTGGATATCGTGTAAATAATAACACAGATAAGGGACACTGTGGAACAAGGCAGCTTTGCTATTGACATTCCAATTGCAAAGTTGTTGTTTTCACTGTCCCTTATTCTGAGACATTTAATGAAACGATAACAACCCTTTAAATAAGCAAAACAACATGGGATTTCCAGGCATGTTTCTTGTATGTCCTGGACAGCATACCCAACTTTGGGGCCCCGATACTTGTGGGGTCCCCGGGCAACTGAATAGTTGCCCAATGGAAATTGATGTGCACTAAAACTGTAAAGGACAGGCAGTCAGTGCACTCAGTTCAGGAGTAGAGTTTGGGATTTGGATGCATTTATGATCCCTGATTTGTCAGGTTGTTGAATGATTCATCTCCTGTCGGGTGAATGTTCCTCTAGCTTGAGCCAAAAGATGAGAGTCAACATGGGTGTGCCAGCTTTCGTCAGTGTTGAAGAAGTTAACGAGCATCCTGCTATCCGCTGTGCCATCTTCATTCCCGAGCCTGCTGTTGAGCTAAGACAACCCCAGACAGGAGGATGCAGGAACTTTCTTAAGCTAATGGAATCTTAATTGTTTGCAGACGGAGAGGCCTTGTCGTATATAGTGCCTCATTGCATGTTAGTGGGGGTCATATAGGTAGCGGCTGAGAGTCTATAGCTGCAATATTTGGTCTCAGTTTCACAAAGGCTTTTTCCCCTCCGTGCTTTACACAACAAACCCAAAGGGGTGCACGAACAAGTGCCTTACTTAGGGGCCTGCTGAACCCTCCTTCCCTTCTGTCGAAACACCTGCTGGAACTTAGAGTAAAATAATGTCACTAATAATGAAGTCGACAACCTCTTTTACTATAGCATGAAAGCCGCCCCCAAAAAAAAAGCGAGCGCCTTAGGGACAGACAACATGATAGCACAGGGAGACTTAAAGAGGCCCTCCAGCAATTTTTTTTAAAGCATATTGCAGAGGCTCCTGTGTATACCTTGTATATACCTGCTTTAGTTAATGTGCTATGTATAGGTTGTCTGCCATCTTGGGTTCCTTCGTTTCCTCTGATATGGTTTGCATTTGGTAGCTCTTGAACTTTGGGGTTTGTCTAGTTTCTGCTGAGTCCTGGAGGTCCTTCCTACATTAGGGTTAGTTGTAGCTTAGGGACATTTTTTAGGGAAATCTTTAGGGCCAGTTATAGGGATAGTGGTGTTAAGGGCAGTCATAGGGTGAGGTTTAGGGAAAGATTTAGGGACAGCTATTTAGAGTCAGTTATGGCTATTACATCCTCGTTTCTACATTGAACCCTGAATCTGAATTAACTATTGGTGAGTCTTCTTTTAACACACATGCTTGTGACTGCTGGGGTACTCTCATGTTTGGTTTGTTGTTTGGAATTTACCAGTGCAAGAGCTTCCACGAAGGATTTGATAGATAATGTTATTCTGCAGTTCACAGGAAGTCATCTACACAGAGAATGCTGACCCTCTGTGTACACAAGAGGACAAGGTCTGAACTGTTGGTCAAAAACTCCCGGAATACTTCTTGCATGGTGTCTGGTGGGTTTGGCGCTGTCAATTGGTTTTATTAAGAGACAGTTTGTGCATGTTTTATGTGGTCATCAGACATAAGAGTCTGGAGGGGATAGAAGGGTATGGAAAAGAGACAGAGAAGTCTGAGGATCTGGAGAGGACGTAGAAGCATTGAGGAGGGGGCAGAGGAGTTTAAAAAAGAGACAGGATTCTGGACAGGATTCAGAGGGGTCTGGAGGAGACAGCGCAGTCTGAAGGGAATATTAGAGGACAGAGGAGTCTATAAAGGAGACAGAGGAGTCTGAAGGGAAATAGAAGAGGAGAGAAGAGGCTGGAGAGGAGACAGAGGAGTCTGGAGAGGAGATAGAGGAGTCTGGAGAGGAGATAGAGGAGTCTGGAGAGGAGATAGAGGAGTCTGGAGAGGAGATAGAGGAGTCTGGAGGAGAAGGACAGAAGGGAGCCTGGAGCAGGGACAGAGAAGTCTGAAGGGACAGAAGAGTCTGAGAGACAAAGGAATCTGGAGAGGCAACAGAGAAATCTGGAAGAGACAGAGGGGTGTGGAGAGGACAGAGCAGTCTGTGAGGGAAAGAGGAATCTGGAGAGGACAAAGGAGTATAAGAGTCAAAGGGGTGAATCTAGGGACAGAGGATTCTGAGAGAT